>LJPK01001442.1:0-117409 GCA_001430945.1 Amauroascus niger
GGTAAAGGGGGCTTGTTAGTTACGTCACTAGTGAGAGAGGGGGGGGCAGCTTGGCGCAACAATATCGAACGGCGAGGGGCGATTGAGAGCGCCATTATCAAGAGACATGGGAATCAATCAATACAAGGAGAGAGACAGGAACCGCATAACACTCACATCGTATTCTAACATCTAAGTTAATCTAACATCTTCCCATGATCATCATGCTCATTTCCTTGCACCGCGACTCCAGATTCAGACCAGAAATCACCACTGAAAACACAAGAATCATAGGAAGAGAACTAAAAACACCATGCAACAGGTTTGTCCGACGGCACACAACAGCATGTTAGCTAGCAGGTAACCATCTTGGGTGATGATCCTATCCATACAAGCCAACTTGCTGAAGTGCATGTTGCCTATTCTTGTCCAGACTTGCTGTCATCCATCAAATTAAGGAAAATAAAGCAAAGCAAAGTGAAAGGAAAGAAAGCAAAAGAAAAGCAAAGGAAAAGGAAAGAAAAGCAAAGAAAAGGACATGCTTCAACCTGGGCAGATGCATCAGATCACAAGCTGGTGAAAAGTGCGAGAATTTTTTTTTTTTTTTTTTTGAAAAAAGGCAGAACAAAGCAAGGTAAAGGGACAAATCTCCAGATCGTACAAGCATGCCCACCTCATCGTGATGAACAGGAAAGCGACCAGAGCAACACAGCAATGCAGCAATGCAAATAAAAAAAAAGAAAAAAAAAAACAAACTGGGATAAAAGATCAAGAAAAAGGATACAAGGAAGATTCTTCAAGCCCAGGCCATTTGCCAGAGTTAAAAGATGGCACTGAGGCCGAAGCATCTCCTTCTCCAATGTGGAAAAAAAGCCACCAATCTTTCAACTCGAAATAGTAGAAAGAATGGAGCAAAAACAATAAAAAGCACTTTTTTGGTTGTTTTCCAGCTCAGCATACTCCAAACGCCACGGTCCTGTTAATTTCAATTTTGATGCCCAGAAGACTGCGGGAGCAAAAAACAATAACAAAACAAACCCCGCAAAGATGCAAAAACGATTGATCAACGCAAGAAATGAGAAAAGCCAGAGCAGATGTTGTTGCCCAAGATACTCAAACAAAGATGTTCCCAAAACGGGTCACCAATATCGTCCCCCAACTCACTTATTTTTTGATTTTGAAAATGATATGACCTATCCCAAAAGAGGATTTATCATCTCATATTGCAAGTCGTTGAATAGCTTCTGGAAGCGTAGTTTGCGCTCCTTTGCACCCAAAACACACCGTGCGTCTTTGTCGAGAGCTCTCTCAGGCAGCCATTCATTCGGCAACTCTGGATAGTAGTGATCGCCTTGATCTTCAATTTGTCGTCTTCTCGTGTGTCCGGTTCCGAATCCCTGTCCCCATTGATGACGGTCGAATTCCATGAACCCCCCGAATTTATCATCCAAGTTCGCGACCCAGATCCGACTGCCATCGGCGGAATAATCAGCTCCACCAATCTCGCCAAAGAAATCATGAACTTGACGCGTCTGATAAGATTGTGCGTCAACGATAGATATGCGATCCGCCGGCTCGCACATCAGCAACGTGCGTGCCCCGCCTCCAACAGGTGAAAAGCGTAGAGAGCGATATCCGGCAACATCAGAGTTGATGGTCTGCAGAATTCGCCACATGCGTGTATCCCAGACATTAACAGTCTTGTCCTGGTTACTAGTTGCGAGATGCAGCATATCTGGTGACCACGCACAAGCGAACCCATAGTCTTGATGGCCGGCTAGGCCCTGAAGCAGCTTTCCAGTCTCGCTGTCAATGATGTAAACCTCTGGAGCATCACCGATAACCGCACGGAGGCGACCATCCGCGGATGTATCAGTGCAGTTTATGGCATGATCAAACCTGTACGACATCGTGAATTTATTCGTTTTGCAGTCAAGAATTCTGATTTTCTCATCGTTGGACGAAATAACAGCCTGAGGGCCATGGCTCGTCCGATGTTCAATGATATCAATATGGTTTGTTATCCCGTTGATGTTGTGTGTAACGCGTCCTTCCGTGGCCTTAAAATCGGTGATCTCTCCTCGATAAGCGTACTCGCCTGCAAAACCACCAACAAACGTGATGCCGTGCTTCGCGCTCATCGTCGATATCTTGACCGGTTCAGAGAACGCCCTTGAGGAAGCCACATTCAAAACATCGATTATACAGGTTTGGTGGTCATAAAACGGAGTTATCGAATACACCTTCGATTGGTGTGCATATTGGATGGTGTTCGACGCTGTCACAGACATCAGGTTTCGTAGCTGAAAATGTGCCATGGAAGCTCGGTATTTGGTGTACATGGTCTTTGGCCGGAAATAATCCTCCTTTTCTGGCAGTTTTTGGCAATACTATTTGACCAAGAAAAAAAAAGTCAGCAAATGCACCCCAGTCATGCCGACTTAAAGGTTTTCTGTAGAATGGGAATGACTCACGCAATTCGGGGCATATCTCAGATTGTGGTATGAAGTATACATTCTATCCCTCAGATCTCTTGCATCTGACCTCTTCACCTTCAATGCCGTCGACCATGGGATGCCTTGGATGTCATACAGTTTCAATGAGTCGGGCCGTGAGATTTTTGCCGGGCGTTCCCAATTCAACACGTTTACGGCTTCGGACGAGATAGGGATAAAATATTCTTTCATCGAGTGCAGTTGATATCGCGGAATGCAGGACCGCACAAACCATTGGCGTATGAATTGGTCGACGGTAAGGTTCCGCTCGAATGCTGGATGTTTAATAAAATTAGCATCCATGTAGAAGTCGCTTTCTGGGGGTGCCAGGGGTGCTGCAAGTAATGAGCTAGCAAGGTGTTCTTCATCTGCAAATCTCTGCAAGATTAGGCCAGGGTGGATGAAATAATGTGAATACTCAGTAAGGTGATGAAGAACGCGGTAATCATGTTCTGTCAGAAGAGGATATTGAGTGACAGCCCTCGCAGCAGAAGGAAGTGTCAGCATGCTGTTTGTTGGCCCGATTTGCGTAATGTCATGGTCCTCGACAAGCGCAAATGGAATGCTTCCAGTTGGACGGGTGTCCTCCCACCTAGAAGTGGTGCGAGAAAGAAGAGCCCGCAGGCACTTTTTATACTGGGCAGGGTTCTGCGGTGATGCATGCAAAAGCCGACCCCCAGATAAAATGGATATGATTGGTTGGCTGACAACAGAGATATCATAGTGCAGGACCCCAATTACTGAATCTCGGCCCAGGTGCCGCTCGGCAGACATAAGAATTTCCTTGATTTTTGCTGCAATCAAGATAGAAGAGCGAGCTGCAAAGCTAGAACCTAGTTTGCGCGAACGCAACGAGAAGCCTTCAATGTTGAAAAGATGGCTATCGATGAGTGAAATATCTGTTTCCTTTGGCGCTTGGACGACTGTCCTGGAAGATGCGGCAGAAAAGGAGTCTAGGAAATCGGCTTTCATACTTTCGGTATGCATTGACTGCCCACCTTGGTTATTGAAATCCTCATCGACTTCGTCATCGTTCTGTTGAGCATAGACCGCATCGAATGAAGGCGAATGGGAGGGGTCAAAGGCAAGAGTTGATACATTCGCTCCGTGTTCAGACGACTGGCTGGGTGGCATTTCTCCGTCCATCGAATTGTCGCGGCTGATGGCCAGCGAGTCCGTGTAGTCTCCGATAGAGAGTTCATCGTCTGAGGCGTAGAACTTGGCAGTATCACGGTCGTCGCAAAGAGAATCGTCCGAGTCATCGCTATCTAGGATAAAAGCCGTTTTTTGAGAATCTCTCTCTCGCTTTAAACTAATGAAGCTGGAAAGTCCAATTTCGCTAGCAAGCTGCGGGTGAGCGCCATTTAAATCGTCATTGTCATCCTCACCAAAGTTTACATCTGTATCCGCGGATTCGCCGTCAATGTCCTTATCGTGGTATTGGGAAGCGATATCATAATCGGGTGATGTCTCGTTAGCAAGCGTCATGTCCTGATCCTGGACATCGGACGAGGTATTCGAAGCAGCGGACGACAGCTCCTCTGGGAAATCGGAGTCAATGTCCATGGCTGGGGTGTGAAACTGATCGAGATTGCCTTCGGCGAACGGCTGACCATCTTGAAACGGCGTTTCGAAAGAAGACGGAGAAACCTGTTCATTCGGCGCATCCGAGATCATATCGGGGTGGTTGTTGAGATCCGATGTGCTGCTGGCTCCTCCGGTGTGGCTCGAGAAATGAATTCCGTCATCAGGGGCAGGATTGGCATCGGTGTTGGAATGATCGCTGTCGCGAGCTGCAAATTCCGGGTTCGGCATGTCGTCGGCAAGTTTGGCGGTATCACGTGGTGCGGGAGTCGGCGAGGATCCCGTGGGAGCCTCAAAACCATCGGCACCGGAAACACGGCCGGCACTCTCGTTGTGGTCGACCATCTTTCTTTCTTTTTTACCGCTCGGATCACGCTTTTTGCAAGTAATCAATCCACTCGGGCTAGATAAGCTCACTGAGTGCAACACCTAGAGATACCTGGTCAGGCAATCCACTCCAGGAATTGGGAAGGGTCTTGACTTTGGCAGTCAGGAGACTGACGCTTCAAGATCGCCTTGTACTTGATGCAAGCAAGGGCTGTTGGAAGGAAAGATCAGTGCCTTGCCTGGGAAACCAAGCAATGCCTATTTCAATGGGGTTCTTTTCTTCTTGTTCACAGAGAAACAGCTATATTCCATGTGAGCACCATCATCGCCGTCAGTTGCCCCAAAGGAAATCGAACATACCTATTGGGAGAATCCAAATCGAGAGGATATGGCAACTCCCAGATGGCTTTGCGTACAACAGTATAAAAAAAGGACACCCAGATTGTTCTGCCAGGTGCAATTCGCGAGTGGAGAAAGTTGCGTCTCGCTTGGAAAAGTGCAGCAAGCAATCTCTAAAGCAGAAAAAGGGATGCTTGAGAGAGGCAATGAAGGACGTTCGCGCTGTCTGTGATGGGAAGAACAGAAGAAAAGGAAAAAGGAACGCGTTTGACTGTGTGTGAAGATGGAGAGAAGTACCAGAGAGTGAAACCGCGTTCACTGCTCCTCGTCTTCGTTCCTGTCCTCGTTCTTGATTCGCGTCCTCTGTCCTTTTCTTTTTTTTAATTTATCTTTTCCAACCAGGTAGGTTAGAAACGATCTTGAACAGTGAAAGGCTTTCTGAAGTTTTTTTTTCTCTTTGGTTTGGGTTGAAGATGTATTGGTTGTAAAGGCAGTGCTCGGCGAAGTGAGATATGGAACTGAGGACAAGTGCGGGGGTGGGCAGGTGAGGTTGTTGGGGGATGGGACTGCCCGGAGATGGCCGGGATGACAGAAACAAACAGAAAGGACAGGCAGTGGTGGAAACAAGAAAAAACAAGGAAAAGAAAAAAAAAGGGGGGGTGGGCAGACAGTCAACACATCTTGCTGGGTGGGAGAGGAGGAGTAGAAAGGGGATGAGGGTCAAGACTCAAGAGGGGGAGAGTGAGAGCAAATAACAGCAGAGTCGCGCAGCAAAAAATGGGAGAGGCTAGTTGACTATTTTGATGGCTGATAAGCGCACAGAGACAATGTGATGAGACGCGAAACAGGTCAAGAGCAAAGAGAGTTCAGACTGTGCAAAGCATTATTTTCCAATTTGCGTTTGGATATGGGGGTTGGACAGGCTCTCAACAGGGGTCCCAGCAACCCAATTTTTTTTTTTTTGTTAAGGAGGGCCCCGGGGGGGAAAATAGTTAACTACACTTCTCAGGGCCTAGATGAGTGTGTGTGTGTGAGAGAGAGAGCGAGAGAGAGAGACAGGAATCAGGATCATGCAACTAAGAAACAGCCTGACAGCAGACTTGCGCGTGTCGATGCTTTTGGACTGGCCAACGACCTTGGCACTGGCTGGGGGGTTGGAAGATGAAGAAGAACGAAGAAGAAGAACAAGAACAAACAAGAGAAAAAACCTTGCTGCTCAAAAAAGGGTCCAAGAGCGCATTGACGAGGGAGGGGGAACCTCCCGGGGGTTGTGTTTACTTAAAACTAAAGGACCAGCCACCTTGATTTGCGGGTGCGTCTTTATCGGTGTGTTGTTGTCAAAGTTATATAACTAACCAGTTTTTTATCGGCTGTCCTTGTGGGAAGCCCGGGGGGAATGAGAGGGGTGTGCACCCGCCCCCTTCCCTGCTCCCAAAGCATTGGCTAGTTGACTAAATCTTGTTTAAAGGGAAAGCTCCGGGCATCAGAAACTGGGTGATTGCTTAAACGCTCTTGCGGCCCTCAACAGAAGAAAGAAAAGAAGAAGAAAAAAAAAAAACTGGAATAGTGAATTCAAAGGGAAAGAAAGTGAACATGACCTGTTCAGCCCTTCTTTCTTTTTTTTTTGTTTTTTTTTCCTCCTTTTCCTATGGATTCCCGCTGCCTGATGTCTTCCTTCCCATGTGCAAGCAAGCCTTGCCAGCTACCCTATAGCCGCTTCCCCCAGGCCCTAGTTGACTACATTACCTAGTAGTTTTGTATAGTTATATACCCTGACCGACTGCCCGCTGCTGCTGTGCGTCCCCAATCTCCAGCTGCAACCAACCTGATGCAGCACGACATTTTCAGAGCACCTTGGATGTCTCTGCCCGAGGCTCTGGCCCTCGGGATCCCTCCCCTAGTCCACCCTCTATTGGGCGACGCACACAAGCTGGAGAGGCAAAGGCCATCCCTATTCTGCCTCTCAAAGTGTTCCGTCGCACTTGTGTCCCCTCATTTTGCGAGCTGCCCCCCTTGCTCCCTCCGCGTTGAGAAGGGCGCCACTGGAAACGATATGGGGCATGTAGTTAATTATATATGCGCAATCCCATTCTGCCGCCTGCCCTCCGGAGAATGTGCTGTCGATCAAACGGTCAAAGCCCTCTCCCCCATTTGGCCAAAAAGGAACAAGAGAAAAAAGAAAAAGAAAAGAAGATAAAAATAAAAAAAGACTGGTTTTTGCGACAGGTCAACTCCCGGATTCCCAGTCCCGAAATAACTAAGTTAGTTAACAAGTTAAACCGTTGCGACTGTTCGCCAACGACTTGTCCACTTCCCGAATCAATCCACTTTTCGACGCCAGGGTATCCCTCATTTTGGACACGAGGCTTTTGCTCAAGGTTGTTTTGATGGCGGCTTGATATAACTAATCCTTGACCTCGGCAACGCACCCGATGAACTGCAGTTCGCCTCGATGGTCAAGGCCCCCTACATCCATACATATGCAATAGCTGAGTGATAGCTTAGTTATATAACTATGTAGTTATGCTCTTTTACCACGTTATCAGTTTCCCTTGACTTGACGAAAGCCACAACCATCTCCTTAGACCGTTGTGAGGTAGCTAAACTACCCTGCACTTTTACGCGGGGAGAGATTCCCGGGAGATATGCGGTCGTGTCCGTGGTTTTCGCCTTGTACCCATTGATCAGAAATCTGTCATACATCGAAAAAACCAACGGGATCCGAACAAACTTTTCTACGCACCACGATTCCCCCTTTTGGTGCTGTACTGCCTGTCTAAACAGCTCTGTTGCTCTGTGCCAATGCTTTTTCTTTTTTCTTTTTCTTTTTTTTTGAGCGCACTGCAAGCAACTTAGTATGGACTAGTTAAACGGCAGCTAGTGTGCATGTACAGCACATGCATTAACTACTAGTTATACCATGCTCTTTTTTTTTTTGAGGGTGGAAACCGTTCTATGGACGTACAAGTCGGGAATTTTACCGCGAACCAGGTCTGGTCTGGATCAAGATCCATGGAGAACCTCTCATATTTTGTTCAAGGCTTCGGTTTGGATGCAGACGCATTCAGCAGAAAAACTCATGCTGGTCGTCATATAATCCAGGGGAAGGGTGTCATTTAAACCCGACTGTTCAAGCATCATTGTCTAATAGTTTTGCCCTTTTTGGTCATTTTTTTACCAACTATTGTGTGTATCGACAGTGAGATGGGGCTCATGCAGAACCTAAGGGAATGAGAGAAAGACGGGATATCCTTGACTTACGATTCCATGCATACTACCAATTCTCACTGGGGTTGATGAGATTATGTGTTGTTATAAAACCCAGCAAGAGGCCAGTTCCAACTTCCCTGTCTATTCTCGAAGAATGGTGATGAACTTTTTAGTTACCTTTTTCTCCTGGCAGTCATGAGGAACACACCCGTTTTTTTTCAATCGTCTAGCTAACTCACTAACTACTGACCCGAACACTTTGAACTGATGGAATATCTCTCTCCCAACGCCGCCCGCCTTTCGAGACTCGTCCATTCCATGGTTAGAAAGAGCGGTAAAAAGGCCACTTTTGACCAAAGGCCAGCCAGCCAGCCCGACAGACGGACGGACGGACACATGGCAATCTTTGTCTCGGTTTTGCGTGTTTGTGCCAGGCATTGTGATATTTCCGCCCAAAATGATGCTGTGTCACAACCTATCTACATCATACCTAGGATGGATTAACTATTCCGTGCCAGAATAACAGTGGAGGGTTAAGTAACTAACCACGGTAAGACTTGGGTGCATGAAATGGAAACCATAAAACTTGAGATTTGTTTGTTTCTGGTAGATATATGGAAAATGGGGGATTTTTCAATCAGTTCCAGTGTGCGGTTTATTTATTTTATTGTCTTTTTTTTTTTTAATTATTCAGATATGGTTATGGGAATGGGTTTGATTTGTATTGTCAATTGATGCATCCCTGGAGACAGGGTGGACACACAGATGCAACCGATGGCTCTGGTATATACCAAGCCCTCCTCCTCCCTTCGTGTTTGCATGCGTGAAAAAGGCATGTCTTTCCAGGAAATGCAGAGCAAAAAGTCCCAGATCAAAACAAAAAGATCAAAAGCAAAGTCATGACTGTACACCAAATGCGTAGGTTTGATTTTACATAGGCTTAGAAGGAACAGGGTGAGATGGTGAAAAGGGAGTTAAAAAAAAAGGGGAAAACAAAGATGCCGAAAACTAGGCAGTAGGGAAAAGAATATTTATAGAGTATTCTGTCACAAAGGAGACTGAGTAATGTTTTGAACAAAAGCTTTGAGGTTAGAGTGATAAAGAGAATAACAGAAGAGTTTAATCTGGGGAATGATTAGATTAGAAGAGAGAAGTAATGACTCCTAATGTCCAGTAGTCCTGTTGACAGATATATGGCATGGTTTCATAATGATCAAAAAAGAGAAACTTGTCCTGGCATAATGGAACTCAAGGAGGGATTAAAGCAAAAATGACTCCTAACATGATGCCTCTTTTTGTATCGCAGGCAAATTGACAGAAAGAGAAAACTCCCCAAGTATATCAACAAAAATTTAAAACAAGGAAAGCAAAAAGGAAAAGAAGACAAAAGTTGTTCGCAAATCCAGAGATCTAATAATCGGATTCATACACAGAGTTGTGTTGCGGATAATGCGAGAAATTGGATGTTGACTGCGAGAAGACACCGGCGCCAGTTCTCAAGCGACGTTCTACCATGAGGCATTAGCAATGTTAAAAAAAAAGGATTTAAAAGGCAGAATTAGATGTAGACAAACCTTTCTCAAAGTCACGCCATCGTTTCATCGTAATCTTGCTGCTATCAAACTCGCCCTCATACTCAATGCCAGCCTTTTTCGTCTTCTCTCCCGCCGTCTTTCGAGTATCACCCCAGCTGAAGTCGTCGAACTTCCAGTACGCATACGTTGGTAGGACAAAGTTCCAGATTGGTAAAGAGCATAGGTAGATGAACATCCATACGATGTAAGACAAGCGATGGGCAGTAACAATGATCAACACTGCCGGAAGACCAAGAATAAGGGCGAGCAGGATAAGCGGGATGACCTGGACCGGTTTCTTGACGATAGAGATGATGACAACGTAGAAGGTAAACGCAATAGCAGCAGGAAGGACTAGGGTGCCGACAAGTTCCATGAACACGACAAACTGCATGCTGAAACAGAAAGTACCGCAAAGGTCGCGCACAAGAACGAGTTCCATCAAGTTGTGAACTGTACTGTTGATCCATCGGCGACGCTGAGAAAGAAGCACTTTGAACTCGTCTGGAACAATTGTTTTGCACACCGCTTGTGGAACGAAAACTTGCTTGCGTTTAGGGAAAGTCTTTAGCATCAACGTGGACAAGTATCGATCCTCACCAAGAAGTAACAAGTTCTTCTTGTGTAGGGTGTCGACAACATTCTCAGAGTAGTGCTCTACCACATCAGGATTGGCGAGAATTGGTACCCAGTAGTTCTGGCCGCCCTTGGGAGCTTTTATGCGGTACATGCAGAAGCATCCAGGTAGACAAGTGACGCCGCCAAAAACGGATTCGAACGACTTGGATAGATGGTGAGAAATGAAATACTCGAATACCTGAATCATGCTGACCCAGCTCTGAGCTTTGTTGGCAATCTTTGTCTCACCGCACAGACCCATAATCTCAGGATCGCTAACCATCGCGGAAATCATATGGGTAAGGCTGTCCGGGAAAACTTTCGTATCAGCGTCGACCATAAGAACAATCTCGTAGAAGTCCGGTGATATTCCAGTTATTTTCCACAGTCCATTGAACATCTCGAACTCGAGTTCAGTCATGCGCTCATCGAACATGACCTTTTGCAGGAAGGACATCAAGATAATCTGACTGTCACGTTTGCCACGATTTCCTGGTTTGCTGTTCTTTCCCTCGTCTGGAGTGCCGCATTTCACTACAACCATCATGGGGACGCGTTGCTGTTTCTCACGAGGAACAACCGAGTTCTCTCCATAATCGTAGAATCCTGAGTAAACTTTGGCCATATTATGTCTCTTCGATCCACTCGCAACGGCAACATATGAGAACGCCGGGACGTCTTCTGGTAAGACAGCATAATCGCCCATCATGCTGAGGCAGATATCCGGCGTTGTAAGAGTTTCCCCTTTACCCTTGATCATACCGTCACAGATAACAATGATAGTTTTGTGACTGTTCGGGTAGTCTGTCATGGCAATAGAATCAATTGTACTACGCAAAGCCTCCGCGCCCTCTGAGTATGCAGTTACAAGGCAGAGAGCGTGGGCCAGTGGATAGCCAAATGGCTGCCATTCAGGGGGCGGCTGAGGGACAACAGCTTCATGGATCAATTCAGCGGGCCCTTGGCCTTCAATATCGCTGATAGTAGAATAACGGGGATCTGGGACCATGAGACTGGATCGACTTGCTGCGATGCTTTGACGGTTGAAAGGTTCCACGCTCAATGTCGCCTGACTGGAGTTGTGACCGGCTTTGTACATAGCGGATGGTGCATTGAGACGACTGCCAGCATTTTGACTGGCCATTGTTGTCGGCGCGGGGCGTTGTTTCTGAGCTCCCATGACATAAGGACTGGTAAAGCGGGATGTTGTGGGGAACAAGCTGCTTCCACGTTTAGCGGGTGCCGCAGGGTCATTCAAGCGGGGACCAGGACGATATATGTCATCACTCCAATCTTCAATTTGACGCTTACGCTCTTTTGATTGCGGATCAATTGCCGTTTTTGGTGCTGCAAACCGTCTCGCAATAAACCACTGAAAGCCTAGCGCGAGGAAAAACTTGACCGAGACAACTGACAGAATGAACACCAAGGACACATACAAAACGACTTTGGACGCGATACAACCGACAGTTTCGGTATCCACGGATCCCACTTTGATGATCTCAGAAAGGCATTTCGCAATCCGTTTCTCGGGGCCTGACTGGAACAAGTGGGTAATATCCACGCCTCTCACATCCGGGTTGGTTCGCAGCTCTTCAAATCGTGCTGGATAGAATACCTGGCTGTTATTGAACCATGCTAAGAGATCCAAGTCGAGGACGGTGCCGGAGTAAACAACCAGGTTACGAGTCTTGTTCTTCACATCATCCCAGGTGAAGTAGACTTCGCCAGAACTGGACAAGTCATAAAGGGCATTTCTCGCCTTAGGTGAGGTGTGACAGGCATATCCGGTGTATCGAGGTTCGGTAAAGTTTGGCTTGGTTGATCCATCCTGGTTGTATAAGACGCAAGGAAAATACCAGCCCATTTCCTTGTCGGCATTTGTAGGTATACCGGAGCCTTCTACAGCAGTGATGAGTCCTTTGCATTCGCCGTTCACGTTTTGGAATAGGAAACTCGCGTCTTGGCCTCCGTGTTTCTCGGGGAGGTCATATAAGACATTCGAACCGGCAGGTACGCCAATCGCGAGGGTGTGAGTTGAGCGGTCCAAATTGTACGCCTTGCCGTGGATGATTAGATAGCCCTTTTCGACGTGGTTGATCTTGAGTCGTGCGCTTGGGTTGCCACAAACGACTTGTGTGAATCCAAAAGTCAGGAAACCTACGAAACCACAGATCAAAAGAATTAGGCTGATGAGGCCCATTTTTTCACGCCAAGCTCTTCTTTGCGCTTTCGCAGGCATGCCGAAGCATTTCATCAAAAAATCAGGCGCCCAAAACGTTACCATTGCGCAGTAGGCGTTCCAAAAACTCGGAGGTCGAATGGCGTCTAGTTCTTTTTGACGTCTCTTCTCCTCCTCTTTGTGGGATCTTGATGATTTTCGCGAGAGCTTCCTCTGCACACGGACTTTATCCATGCCCCCTTTAGAAACTGGATGGCTTGGCCTCCTAGATGGCGGTGATCTTTCGTAGTCTAGGCTTGGACTGATTTTCTCCGGTTTTAAACTCTTGGTGTCTGTGCTACCTGAGCTGATGGTCTCCGCTTCGGCGGGGTCTTCCATGACGGGCTCATTGCCGGTTGTTGAAGGATATGTGGGCATGTTCTGGGCATGCTGGCGGTAGTGGTAATTTGGGTGGTCGCGGCCGATGCGAGTTCTCTCTGGCCGAATTAGACTGCGTTTACGGTTCAAGTCGCGGGAAGATGACATTGGATCATGTTCCTGGGGAGAGGCTGGAGAGGCGGGGCCGGTGGAGAAGTAGCCTTGATTTCGGCGCGAGGGACTGGCTGGAGTATCGCTATATGTACCTGACTCGATGTCATGCTTACGTCGATGGTACGAATCGCGAAAAGACGGTTGTTGAGACAGTTCAGGCCGCCCAGGCCGTTGTGGGAGCGACATGGTGCTTCTGCGCAACTAGAGGGCTAAAAGAGGTTTCCCCGTCAACGGAAGTTCCAATGATTCCACCGGCAAGGAGATACCCACGTTATCCGATATCAGCCCAAGGCGTAGTCGGTTGCCCCTGGATGAAGTAGGTTAAGGAAGTAATCGCTTCGAAGTCAAGCCATGCGTTGCATCTCAGATGGTTGGGTGGACGCCGGCCGAGAAAAGAAAAATAAAC
Source organism: Amauroascus niger (assembly GCA_001430945.1). Taxonomy (NCBI): domain Eukaryota; kingdom Fungi; phylum Ascomycota; class Eurotiomycetes; order Onygenales; family Onygenaceae; genus Amauroascus; species Amauroascus niger. The sequence continues at coordinate 13,246 of LJPK01001442.1, forward strand.
AGATCGAGTCGTACAGGATCCGAATGTTTTTGCTGCAAAATAGTCCTTTCGGGGGGTTGTAGTAGATCCAAAGAACCAACTGTGAAAGTCAGGCAGCGGACGCCCACGTCGTAAAGCTTGGTGGGAATAGCGAATGTTGGAGGTCAAGTCACAGTCGAGAGACACGGAGCAAGCGGAGGTGAAGGGAAGGCCAGCCGGCAGGCAGGCAGGTCGAGTCGGTGAACGAATGACGAAAACAAACACAACAAAGAGGGGACAAGACAGAAAAAAAAAAAAAAAAAAGGAAGAGAACAGTATGAAGTGATAGTGAACGACAGGAAAGAGCAAGGTCAACAAGACATTGAAAGGTCTCTTGGGAGGTTTTCTTCCAGAGTCTCGCTCACAAGGAAGGGCACGGAGACAGTGAGACGGAGGTGAAGTGACTTTTCGTTGGCAAAAAAAGGGCCCTGCCCAGGTGATGACCCTCTTTGCTGATTTTGATTTGCCCACAACGGACACAGGCAAAGGAAGAAAACAAGGGGCATCAATACTCCATACACAATCAATACTTCATGTAATCTTTCCCCCCAGCAGGTTTGTCTAAGACACCTGGCAGGCTACACTGGAAGAGGACAAGCTCGCAGACAGTAGACCAATCACGCGAGGTCAGTCAGGGGTTGCGCTCTGCACCCTGGCCGGCTGCCCTGATCTTGATTGGACGCTTGTCGTTCACGCAGTTGCCAAGAATAGACAAGCCTAAGGTGCTAGTAATACAATACATACACATGCTCAGGGTGAGCCAATCACCACTGTGGATGGCTGACACTACTTGCGTATTGAGCAGAAAGGTACATTACCATACACAGTGTGACAGAAATCTGTGATCCATGGAACCAGGAGGCGGAAACCCAGACTTGCCCTCAATTTCTCTGTTATGGTGGGGTAAACACACACCAACACACGCAAACACTGGACAACCACAAACACAATACGGAGTACAGACTTGGATTCATCCTGTGGTTTTTTTTTTTTTTTTTTTTTTTGTTGTGAGAATGTTGGTTATCTTTATGTCTTTAATAGATGAACAACTGAAAATCAGTCTGCCAAACTACTGCCAGAGCTGCTTTGGCCTCAAGGAACTGACAGGAGAGCAGCCCCAGCTTGGAGAAAATTTGAACCCCAGTCCCGCCAAGGCCCGAGAATACCCAGTTGAACACTGAATAGGCAATTGATTACTACACTGTGCTCCCGCGATGACATAGTCATTCACTATTTGACGCGCCCCGGGGATGGCAAAGGAACTGATCCAGCAGACAAATATATCCCCTAAACTTGAGGCACATTGGGTAAAGTAGTGATGTTTTGGAATAAATTTCGAAGCCTCACGGAATTCTGACAACGTAACTACCAGATGAAAAAGTGAGTTCGGATTTCCCGAGCGCGCTTGATGCTCAATGCCCAACTAACGCCTGCGGGATCCTTGCAGACGCAGAGGAGACAGGGCTTTTTTATAGAAAAAAAAAAAAAAAAAATGGCTTACTCGTATTCTCTGTCAGTGGCCACTTTGTCTTTTAACCTTATAGCGCCTGTGGCTTGAGGCTCGACTGGGGCTGAAGTCGAAACGGTTTAGGTTAGAAGTGCCAACGCTGAATGGGGATCCAACATCAACAGAAGACTCGCACTCTACAATCTATCTCGGTTGTCTGCAGTATTAATTCGGTACGTCAGGATGCATGCAATCATGTTGACAGGAGGGGTAAGCATTTCGGTGCGAGAGAGAGAGAAAGAAGGTAGTTAACTAGCCGTCAGGTTCCTGCCGGGCGGGTTACAGGAGCATTAACTATACTTTCGTATCCTGTCGGTTTCTGGGTCATGAGATGTCTCATGCTACTTTCAGCAACAAGCAGAGAAGTGACATCGACCATCTTCCCTCCCGTCACCTCGTGCACGTGGCGTGGTGGTAGTTATGATGGCAACTCTCGCGTGTTTAAAGACCTTCAAGGCAGCAAAATGAACACGCACTTTTTCTTTTTCTTTTCCCAAGTCGTGATACCCCCATTGCATGTATTGACGTCCATCGCACAGTTTCACCCCAAGACGCTGTGGATTTTTGGTTTAGACAGCACTCAGCCTCGATTCTCCACGTATAACTATTCGGCGAGAAAAAGACTCTCAAGCCCGTATACATCAGCACTATCACTAGTCTATATTCAAAGGACGGCCATGGTGCCAGTCACTGACGCCTTCTGGATGGCTGATAGAAGGAAGACTTGCCTGGCTTTGTGGCTGAGGGAACTCTTTTCTATGACGGTCTTGCCTTGCGACAAAAAAACAACGACCTGGTGGTTTAGGTTATTGCACGCGCGCGTGAGCTCCACGGCCCCAATTTCATTTTGGCGTCGTGAGGTGCAACTTGTCGCTATGGAGACTCTGTTAGCCAATGGACTGTAGACGCGAGCCGGAATGCCGTGGTAATTGGAGCCCGTCTTAAACTTGGCCTCGCTCAAAGCCACCCCAGAACCACAGCGAGGCAATGGGGGGTGGGAAGCTAAATAACTAGTAAAAAAGGGAGCTGGGTTTAACTGGAGACAAAGTGAGATTTTAATCCAAGTTGATCCGAACCCTCCTGTTTCCCTTTGGCGTAGAAGGGAGAAGAGCCGCAGTTTCGAGCGAGTTTCCGGAAGAAAAAAGAAAAGAAAAAGAAAATAAAAAAGCAGAGAAAAGGAAGAAAGAAAGAGAAAGGAGATCAAGTCCAGGAAAAAAAGGGCCATCTTTTCGTCAATCCGACTCTTTTTCTTCTTCTTGTTGCTCTTCTTCTTCAACCTGCTTCGTCCTGCTGTTCAAAATGCTAAGAGCTAGTTAATTAAAAGACCACGCCCCTTGGCCCAGAATCCTTCCCCTCACTCCTTTCTCACTCTTTTCCTCTTTTTCTCATTCCTCTTTCCTCTCGGGTTGTTCTGGGTGAGTGTTGTGCTTGGTACGCTTCTTCTTCTTTTTCTGCTTCTTCTTCTTCCCTCTCCTCCTCCTCTCCAAGAAAGAAAGGCTTTGTCATCCTGCCGCGTTTCTGTCTTTTGATCTTCACCCGCCAACTCCACCAACTCCTCTCTCTCTCCCCCCCCCCAAACCTGGCTCCCTTCCCGCTCCCCTTCGCGGCCATTTGAAACACTCCATGTGTTCTCGTCTCCCGGTTTATTGACTCTTTCCTGGGTTTTCTAGGAAAATACCTTCGTTCTGCCTTACAGTCGCTACCAACCCCCCTCCCGGTTGCGTCACTACCCGCCCATTTTTTCCCGCGCGTATCGACTGTGCCCGGTCCTTGAGGGTTTTTAGAAAATACCGCCTGCCCTGTCGTTCAGAGCATATCGAAGAAGCCAGTTCCCTGTGCGTGAATACTGAAGCGTCGACTACCTTCGCCATTGACATCCTGTCTCCCTGCTGGATTACACGGACCACCACATCTACGGCAGCTTGCCGTGGTTGAGGGATTAGAGTTGCACAAAGATCTCCACGACAGCTCCCATTCTGCTACCCCCTTTGTTCCTCCGATGACGTTGTGGGGATAGGACTGAAGATAAATTCTATCCGAACTAGCCATTGTTCCTCCCCTTTTTTTCAACTGCTAAAGTGTCCGGTCTGCACTCCACTCATTGCAATTGCGGTCCAATTGATCAAGACTTTGGACTTTTCGGGATACGGCCAAGGAGAAAAACAATTTCTCCGACGAAAGAAAAAAGGGCTTGTCTGTTGCATACCAGCTCGCATTGGGTGCTTCTCATAGACATTTTCTCCTGTGGTCTTAAGGTTAAACTGTCTGTCCAGATACGCAAAGAAGCTGTATTAAATTATCCCGCAAACAGCTTCACCATAATGAGCCATATGGCTGGACTCCAGGCTCAGATTTCCCCTCCTGCGCCCGTATACCTCCCTTCAGAGCGAAGTCCGCCTCCGGCTCCACTGAAAACTTCGCCAATGACTTCTCCAAAGCATGTCTCTCGACTTTCGCTCCAGGAGATGCCGAGAAGAAAGCCCGTCTCTATACCGGGATTGGATATCCAAGAAAATGCTGTCATGCACCAATCGCCCGTATCGCCGGTGAGGATCGACGATCCTTCCGTCTTCCCCGAAGCTTCTTCCGCGCTTGTCGAAGATGTGGGAAATCTCAGATTATCTCATGAACCCGGAAATAACCTTGGTTACCAGGATTATCCTCCACGGCAAGCCTCGTTGTACCATAGCTCGGCCCAATACCCGCAAGATCACCACGCACCGATGAGCAACCTATCAAATATTCCACCAAGAGGCGATTCGCTAATCCACGAGGGAATACAGAATATGCATACAGAAAGGGGCCAGACAGAGTCGAGACGATCATCAAGTCAAGCCAGCCTGGAAAGTTTTCCTGAGGAGCCCCAGGAGCCTGAAGTTTACCAGCCTCTGCAATATCACCATCATCCTTTTCAGGAGCATTTATTTGATCGTGTTGGTCATCGTGGATCAAAAAGCACGATCAGGTCAACCTCCGATTCATCCTCTGCTGGAGGACAATCAAATTACCTTGCTCCAGGAGGTCTAGCGGTGCCCCGCCCTCCTTCAGCATACTCTGATGGAAGAGGCAGGACACGCTCCCTGCAACTCTCTCCATACGGCCATGCGCGCGCAGTATCCTCTCACTCTGCTGCTTCCCCAGACACCAGGCCTATATCCTATGTTGATTTGATGAATGTACCTTACCCGCAACCTCCTCCGGCGCCTGCGACACTCAATAACGCTCATCTGCGTGCCTCTGTGGGAAACAGCGCTTCTTTGCTAAGCCACAAACAAACTTTTGAGATGTATCTGGCGAATGTCAAGAAAACTAATGATCCAGGGGCGCAATATGAATTTGCCGTGTTTATGATTCATGCAGCACAAGAACCCTCCCGCCCTGATTCACCCGCAACCTCTAAACAACAGGATGTAGGCTCAGATATCTCCAAGGCAGAGTTGCTCCGAGAAGCTAAAGCTATATTACAACGCCTAGCTGACCGCAGTTATCCATACGCTCAATACTACCTTGGAGATGGCTACGCTTCCGGACTTTTCAATAAAGGGAAACAAGACTATGACAAAGCGTTCCCACTTTTCGTCGCTGCCAGTAAACATGGCCACGCTGAAGCGGGTTATCGTGCCGCACTTTGCTATGAGTTTGGCTGGGGAAGTAGGAAAGACGGTGCAAAGGCAGTCCAGTTCTACCGCCAGGCTGCATCAAAGAATCATCCTGGTGCTATGTTACGACTAGGAAAGGCATGCCTCAGCGGAGATATGGGTCTAGGCAAGCGCTACCGCGAAGGTATAACTTGGCTTAAGCGGGCGACGGAATCGGCCGATCTTCAGTACAATGGGGGGCCGTATGAACTCGGAGTTCTGCATGTGACTGGTTATGGTGACGATGTCTTCCCAGACGAGTCGTACGCTGCTCAGTTGTTCACCAAATCCGCGGAACTTGGACATGCAGAGGCAAATTACCAACTCGGAGACGCATACGAGCATGGCAAATTAAGCTGCCCGCGCGATCCGGCTCTTAGTGTGCATTTTTACACAGGAGCCGCCCAAATGGGGCATCCAGTGGCCATGATGGCCTTGTGCGCCTGGTTCATGGTGGGCGCTGAGCCTATGCTGGAAAAAGATGAATACGAGGCGTACGAATGGGCAAAAAAGGCAGCTGAATGCGGTAAGAATCTATATACCCCCCTTTATCCACTTGTGTATGTGACGAGACCACTAATGTCGATTCTTTATCCTGATTTGCAGGACTTGCAAAAGCAGAGTATGCAATGGGCTACTTCACGGAAATGGGCATTGGCTGTCGACGTGACCCTCTTGAAGCCAACGTGTGGTACGTTCGCGCAGCTGACCATGGCGATGAACGTGCCAAACACCGCATTGCTGCAATCAGAGCTGCAGCGTCGGGGGTAGATCCCAAGTCAGCAGCGCGGCGCAACCATGGGAAGGTCGAGAAAACTGCCGGTTCTCCAAGTAAGTCTTCACTGGCTACTGAACTACTACGTCTGTCGACACAACTCTAACTCGTCAATAGACGATAAGAACAAAGGCAAGAAGTTCGGTCTTTTTTGATTTAAGCACTAGTGTCCAAACGACCTATAATATCGGCTAAAGCAGAGCATATCTCGTCACGGTTGCACAGCATAAATAATCACCAACATTGAGTTATACTCGTCCCTCGTTGCGAATATCACTCCTGGCATATAACTCGACTTTCCTGGTGCGAATTTCTCAATGAGACTTATGAATTCCTTCTCAGCGAAGACTTTATCTTTGACAGAATCTTCTCATCTACGGCAGTTTGACATTTAGAAGCTTCGATCCCAAATTCCCAATGCATGTTTAGCACTGAATTCGTTCCTTTTCATTTCTTACAATGTCATCATAGGTATCCCCACAAAACCTACATATGCTTCTTTTCTTTTCCTTTTCTTTTTCCTTTTCGCAACACACACACTAATATTGCATCCTTCCTAATGATTAATCATCGACATGCAGATATCATATTCTTTTGTTTTCATTTGCTTGATCCTGGCATAAATACGCATTTCTGATTACCTTTCCTTTTTCTCCAGTCCGCCTGAGCGTTTATCTTGACCTTGAGTTCTGTGGATTTGAGTTCTAGTTCGAAATTTCTGACCGTTTGGCACTGCTAACTCTGCTTTTTCCTTGTTGTTTTTTTCGTCAAAATCAGGGGTTAGGGAGTTTTCTTTTTTTCTGTTTGGCTTTTAGAGCCCTTATCTTTTTGGAGAGATGTCCATCCCTCGATCACTTATTTTTGGACTATACGATTAATACTTGCAAATATGAATGGAAAAGTTAGAGACAAACAGTGATAATAATTGATAATAAGAATGACTTGATATTGCATTTTGGAATTTTGGGCGTTTCTTCGGGATGATGGCATGGCCATGGGCCTAATTTAAGAATATTTCTTATCTTGAGAATATGAGATGGGAAATGGTGAAGGAGACAGAGTATTTCATTAATGTATTAGTGATGTCTACTAACATATGCAATAACATCTGTGCACTTTCTATGAAAGAGAGCAGAAATCCGACAATATTAACCAAAGTTATACCCCTTTCACGCCATGCACATACTAATAATACTGGAATGGAGAGAAGTTATTATACAAAAAGCAGAGATGCAATATCTACCCTCCCCCAAACACCATCACCAAGTATCGGTGAGCAAGAAATGAGGGGGGCTCGTCAAGGCCTATCTACCCCCGTCACGAAAACCTTTTCATCCTTACTCTTCTTCTCCCGTATGGTCTGTTCGGAATCAATCCCTCTATTCAGATCGTACGACTCGGTGAACAAACTCAACACGCCAGCAACCCCAATCAACGCCGTGCACACCGCATACACAATCCGCAAACTATCCGTATACGCTTCTTTCAAATTATCCTTGTCCGTCCCCGCGGGCATGCCACGCACGATCTGCACGAGGCCGGCAGCATCCTTGCTATACGCGCCCGCCAGCGGCGCGAGTTCCGGATACCGAAGGAGATTCTTGCGCATTTGATTCTGGAATATGACGCCGCCGATGGCGACGCCGATGGCTTGACCGAAGGCGCGGAAGAAGCTGAACATGGCAACTGCGATGGACATGTGGCCGGGGAGAGCGGAGGCTTGGATCGCGAATGCAAGGGAGGGGAAGAGCATTCCCAGACCGAAGCCTGCGGGGAGGGTGAGGAATATCCATGCTGCGATGCTGGTGTGGACTTTGAGCAGACAGAAGAGGCCGAGTCCCAGGGTGGAGAAGAAGAATCCGGTCCAGACGGCCCAGCGGTAATGGCCTGTCTTGGTGACCACGAAGCCGACTATGGCGGCGGATGGTGCGACGGTGAAGGTTAAGGGGAATAAGCTGACGCCGGCGATGACTGGTGAGTATTCCTTGACTGTTTCGTAGTAGAGAGGCATGTAATAGAGTGCACACCAGAGGACAAGCCCATGGAGGATGGTTTCGATATAACTCAGTACAGCGGTGCGGGTGGCGAAGATGGTGATGGGGATCATGGGTTCGGCGGCAAAGTAGGACTCATAGACAAAGAAGGCAACCAGGCCGACTGCGCCGACGATCAGCGGCACAAGGGTCCTCCAGGAGTCCCAAGAGTACATCACTCCGCCCCAAGTAACTGGAATAAGGAAAGACGTGGCGCTTCCAATGAAGATGACCGAACCGACATAGTCAATGCGGCGAAGCTTTGATATCAGTGACGAAGGAATAAAGTTCAGTTTCAGGAAGAGAAAGACAAGGACGACACCGACTCCAATGAAGGGAAAATTGATATAGAATATCCATCTCTAGGATACAATCAGCATCACTCGTATAAGTTGAACTACAGGAAACTACTTACCCATGATACGTTCTGAGAAAACCCTCCCCCCAATATCGGCCCAGTGACAGATCCTACGCTCCACATGGCACTAAGAATACCAAAATACTGACCCCGGAGCCTCAAGGGAACGAGATCCGTCACAATAATCTCAGACAAGGTAATGAGACCACCGCCCCCAACGCCCTGGATTGACCGTCCGACCAACATGTGGGTGAAGTTTTCCGAGAGGCCGGCGACGAGGGATCCGGCAAAGAAAAACACGATCGCCGTAAGAATGAGCGGTTTTCGACCAAAGATATTGGATAATGAAGCAAAGGTGGGTTGGAATACTAGAAACATCCAGCCATACATCAGTGGTTACAGAACGCCAGAGTGCCCGTAGGCATAGAATACGGGGGGGCCGGCCGCGAGTCTTCATACCGGTTGAGCAAAGAAGAAATGCCGTTCCGCTCCAAAAGGCTGCAATGGCTGTGCCATGTAGTTTAGATGCGATGATCTGGTGGGGGAGAAGGTCAGTATTGGCCAGATGAATGACTGATTGATTTCCCAGAGAAGACTCACCGGCAGGGCCACGGAGATTGAAGTTCCATCAAGGGCAACCATTAAGGTAAGAGTCGCCAGGGTCATAAAAACAAGCCATGATCGTGTCGAGAGTTTAAAATTCTCCAAGTCATCGTCTGTTTTGAGAGAGCCTGCCGACGATATTTGTGTCGACTGTGGTGCGCCACCCGTCCCTTCAAGATCCTCGAATGCTTTCTCTCTGTTTTCCATCAACTGTGGAGGCAAGTCCTTGTGTTCCTTTACCATATTGCTTTGTTTGAAAAGAGTTCGCCTTGTATCTTGTTTCCTATCTTGGGGTCACGAGTGCTTTTGGTTAACGTCCTTTCTCTGGGACTCGATGAGTTGTCAGCCGTAAGATCTCTTCGTATGCTTTGTAGAACCCTTTCGTTTTGACCAGTCAGGATAAAAACGCAAGAGGTAGAACAAGAGATATATATGCTGGCTGGACAGATAAAGACAGTCAAATGCAGAATTAGCCAGAGAAGGGCAGAGCGCATATGAACATTTTATTGCATGTTGGACGAATCCATTGCTCCATTCCAAGAGCCAACTTCATCATGATTGAGCATCATGGCAGCCGGTTTGTCCGGGAGCCCGTATCAGATCAATAATCGCATATTCAGCTCAACCTAGGCTGATAGAGATTACTAGGCTGATAGCTTCACTGGTAATAATCAGTTTGCAGGCAGCAAGATTTCTCCCAGCATGACTGCCGCACGGGTAGAAGAATGCTTTTCTCCCACGATGTTGAGTGGAGACGGAGTTAGGGTATTTTGTCGGTCCAATTTTGTCGGTCCAAGTAGCTCTTTGATACGGCCGTTAAATTCCGGGTGTCTCGAGTTCTGCCACGTTGTCGAGACCATCAGATAACTATGAGATCCAGCCTGCGAGAGAGACTGGTGACATCGGTGGCTGCTCCCGCCCCTGCAGGTGGACCTGAGGTCGAGCCCGCCATAGGGGGAAAATCGTAGGTCTACGGAGTACCTATGCAACCATTTAAGGTTAGTTAGTTAGTTACCTAACTAGGTATGGATGGATGGTTCGGCGGAACCTTGCTCCATCATTCCAAAAGCGGCTTAGTGCTTGGTCAGCTCGGATTTGAATTCATCCGAAAAAGGGGCCCTTTGGAAGGTTCAACTTTTTTTCTTTGGGAGGAGGGATGTTCCCAAATCATTTTGTACAGGTCGCTGCGAAATTGAGATACGACGTCCAAGAAGATCCTTCGCGAGTCATCTATCTACTATGCAATGGCTTTTCCTCATTTCGACGAATCAACGCAAAACGAGTTTTTTTGACGAGATTGAAATCACGGACGGAGTCTTTCAAGTCCTCAACGTCAACGATAAGACGCCATATATCTGCAAGACTGTGAACCGATCCCTCTATCAGCCCCATGACTCGGAGGCCATCTGCAAAGAGTTCGGAAATATTGAGATATTTCGAGGTGCCTTGTACAAGCAGCCGGCATATCAGTCCATACTAACCTTTATAAAATGTGCATGCACGCATGGCTATGTTTGAAGCAGTTCTGGGACCGGAGCTTTTTGGTATTGACAACATTGCTGGCTCATGCAAGCAGATACCCATCAAACCAGTGCGATCCCGAAATATTGCTTTCATCATATCCCTCCCACGATTCGCTTCAATAATCATCCCAATTCTGTCCCTCTGCCATACTCGCCTAATGAGACGATGAAGCTTGGGAAGCTTGGTTTTAACAACAGCAGCAGGTACAATTGCAGGCTCTGGATTAAGTTCCTTGAAACTAAACTTGGACTATGGAATTACTGCAAATATAGCACCTGCTGCTCATAGTGTGACTGATATGAGGAGGTGTTCAGGATTGTTAGAGATATGGCACAACACTTTGGCGACCCTCCAAATTACCATCCTTGCTTGCTTGCAATGCCACACAAAGACTTCAACACCAGCGATCCCCTTCTGCAACATTAGGAAGATACACATCATTATTGCGCTGATGGCTCGATTGTGCAACTCCTTTTTCCAGACCCTGAAACCCTTACACTCTGGGGACAAGCAGGCCTTGTCTTTGTTCAATAAGTTTGACATTCATAACAATTTGAGTATCGATCTGTCTGATGATATTACTTTTTATTCTCTCATTCCTCCAATGCTCTGCACTGAGTACGAAAGGGGAAAAGACCGGATGGTTCTGCCCTCAAAAACGCAACTTTCTCTGCATGATCCTTGTCAAGATGTTTCTTCATTTATTTGGAGCCGGATTTGTATCAGATACCGGTTGAATTGTCTCCGAGCGCTCTCCCGCTAATACTCCATGCTATCGTCAGGAAAGCGGCCAAACGGGAATGTCGTCACCCTCAATGCAGACAGAGACAGTCTTTCTCCCCATCACAGTCACACTAATCAGTCAATGTACAGGGGCGTCAGCACTCTGAACAAAGATAAATCAACCACGAACAATGACAAAAAGTTGACTGTTGCGTACCCTCTGCCCAGCCGTCCACCGGGCACAGCTCCAGCTACAATACCACCTTCTTGCATAGTTCCACTGAATCCAAATGCCGCCATCTCTCCCATAGAATTCCTCATCACACCCGCACTGGATTATCCTCGTGTAGTCAGTGGTCGTTGCTGTTTGCAAAAAGATGAGCTCAAATATCCTTACCCCCCTTGCTCCTCCATTCTATCTCGTTTCAAAGACTCGCTCCTTAGCTTTCTGCCACTACCAATTCGAGAGTGATATCGACTTACGGAGGGACTTATTTCCATGCAGTTACATCGAACCACGCCACGGTTAAGCGTTCCTTTACCCCACTTTATAATCTTCGCCATTTTGCGGCCCCGAAAACCAGAAAGAAAAAAAAAAAAAAAAAAAAAAACGTTTGTGGAGAAGTTAGAACTCTTTTCTCTTGTCAATATATAAGTTGCAGGTTCAAAAAATCTTTGTTCCCTCTTCGGAGGGATTAGAGGGATGAGGCTTTGACATGGGACGGACAGATTTGGACATAATCGCGGGACCTACGGAGTAATTAAGTGAAAATGCGGGGCTGTAGTGATTGTGGCCGCAAAAATCAATTGTACGGACATCAAGACCTTCAGTGAAGGCCCTGGGGCTACAATCAGCCTTCAATTCAACCTCGCCAACGTGAGGCTTCTTCAAGGGTAACTACGGACAGATTCAAGGTTGCCATGGCCCAATTGAGTGCCAAGCCAAGCCCACAGCCGGGTTGACCAGAACCTCGAGCTCAGGGCGCTTCGGGTTGTTTGCCCAACCAACCACAGCAGTCCGACGAGTGGTAATTTAGTTAATATCTGGCTGGGATGTCTGACCACCGCCTCAGTGTGCACAGCCGAGAGAGAAGCTCTCCAAAGAACACCTCAGCGGCTGAAATGCGCGGGGTAACTAAACACTGATGGGCATTAGAAAATTGCGAACTCGAAGTTCATCGCAACCCGGTTGTGAAAAGAGAGCGAGTCCTCCTTGCACAAATTCACAGAGAGATCGAGCAACACATCCACGATCAACTTCGATTTACGTTTTTCCCGAAAGTTCACCAAGGATTTCAAGTACTTTTGAATACGCAAAAATGAGCCCTGATAGCGGAGAGTTGCTGCGCTACTTCGAGAAGGCGACAACAGAACTCAAGCTTTGCCCGAACCGTGTCTGGGCTGTTGCAGGCGGAAACCTACCAAGATTGTTGCCGGACCTCAAACTATCCCCAGAACCTCTATCTAAGCATGAAGACCTTGCGGAAAGGGAGCAAAACAACCACGAGCTCTGCACATTCGACTTTTGCGAGTTTTCACAGCGCAATTTCACAGCAGTCCAACAGCGGCACGAGTGCAATGGGGCCAACTGCATCTGCCTATTCGGTTGCTTTTCAAGAGCCATACTTGAAAAAGCTGTCTTTCATGGAGACTCAACTGTGTGGAATCTGGCCGGATCTATGATACTTGAACATACTAAACCATATATGGCAGTCTCGCATGTCTGGTCTGATGGCACTGGAGTCGGGGCCTGGGAAGATGGCAAAGTCAATGAGTGCCTGTACAGATACTTCCAAGGCATTGCAGCGCAGTTTCAATGTGAAGGGATCTGGTGGGACACAATTTGCATTCCAAGTGAAAAGGTTGCTCGCGGTAAGGCCATTCAAAAGATTGAGAGCAGCTTCAAGGACGCCCGAATCACGCTGGTTCATGATTGCTTTCTCCGGAATTGGGAATGGGATCCCGAGACTGCATGCTTTGGCATCATCATGTCACCTTGGTTTAGTCGAGGCTGGACCGCTCTGGAATTAGCCAATTCACGCAAGGTCAAGGTGATCTTCAAAGGAAGATATGGCCTTGTCATAAAGGATCTCGACGAAGAAATCCTTGCCAAAGACGACAAGTCTGGGGGTTCGCGTGAAGAAGCAACCCGAATCATCAAACTCCTTCGGACTGCATCCAACGTGAACGACAAAAGCGCCCAGGACCACGGGAACGGCTTGAATAATTTATTGAGGGCGCTGCGATCACGCCACACATCGTGGCCCAAGGATATGACTCTCATTTCCGCACTCTTGACAGGAACTGAGCCAATGGAGCTGCAGCAAGACACTTACAAGAGTATTCTGATGAAAATAGGCAAATTTTTCTCGGGACACCTGTTCCATAACGCTTCAACAATGGCCAAAGATTTCAGCTGGTGTCCGACAAATTTATTCAGCATGCCTTATGTGGATTCTCCTGGTGCTATCCTAGAAATCATTTCCAGCGATGGTGATATTCGTGGAGAATGGCGTCGTTATCGCAAATTCATGGATGACGAGATGAAGCAGAATATATCATGGAATGCCATACATCCTCTAGTACAATATCATCTTCGAGAGGCTTTAAAATATCCTGAACGTTGTCGGCTTCTAGCTGAGCCTGGCACCCAACCCGTACAGAAGTCTCTCCTCGTAATGGAGTTACAGGGGTCGGAGCCTCAGACACTGAATCGCTACCAATACATCGGAACTCTATACTTTCACTTCAAAATTCCCGAAAAAGATTGGGATCTCGTGGAACTAATCATATCGGGCAATCGTGATGACCAGGCCAGAAAGCTCGACCAGCCATGCATGGAAAGCCAAGTAAACGGGGAAAGCGGAAACAACTCCAACCAGGCTCTGGGGGGAGTGAAGCTGCCAAATGCATCTGAAATGTTATGCAAGGCAATATGGAGAGGAAGCCATGGACAAGTTACAGAGCTGCTTAAAGCAGTAAGCCCAAATGCATCCGATCGCTTTGGGCGGCTGCCACTTCATCTTGCAGCTGAACGAGGAGACGAGGAGATTGTTAAGATGTTACTTAGCAATGCCGGCGATGGCATTGATTTAGAGGCACAATGTGACGATGGACAAACTGCACTACATCGGGCTGCCTGGGGAGGCTCCGCGGCTGTTGTGGAAATACTATTGAAGGGAGCTAACCCGGCTTCTAAAGATAAGAAGAAAAACCTTGCTCTTCACATCGCAGCACGGATGGGGTTTAAGCCCGTCGTCGAACTTCTCCTCAAAGCCAAGAAAAGCCTCATCAATGCGAAAAATTCCAAAGGGCTGACGCCGCTACATTATGCGACGATGAACGGGCAGGAAGAAATAGTTAAATTGTTGATGGACGAAGGCGCCAATGCCCAGGCTACAGACAACATAGGTTGGACGCCTCTGCATTGTGCCGTCGAGAGCGGAAACGAAGCAGTAGTCCTGTTCCTGGTCGAGTCCGGTGCTGATATCAACACAGAAGATTACGAAGTCGGCTGGACACCCCTACATTTCGCAGCCGTGAACGGGCTTGAGGGGATGGTCAAGCTTCTACACCAGAAAGGCGCCAACATGAAAATTGAAGATAAATACGGTTGGACGCCGCGGCGCTTGGCGGACGTGGGTGGTCACTCGAAGACAATTGAATTATTCCCAAGCGGAAACCTCGACCGCTTCTACGAAGACCGGTGGACCCCGCTGCATTGTATGGTAGTGGATTATCGACAGGGATTGATGAAGCTGTTGGCCGATAGGGCAACTGATGTCTATATGGAGAGCTTGACCGAGGGCTGGCAACCGCTGTTGTTTTCAGCGCAGAACGGATTGAGAACTACAGTTCAATGGTTACTTGAAAGAGGTGTGGACATTGAATCACAGGACAAAGAAGGCCGGACAGCACTATCATTGGCTGCAGAAAATGGGCATCAGGCGACTGTCAAGGATTTGGTTGACAGGGGTGCTCACATCGAAGCAGAGGATAGTTCTGGCTGGACACCATTGTGGTGGGCTGCTATGAACTGCTCCGAGGGCGTTGTCGACCTTTTGATTGACCAAGGTGCTGATTTACAAAAAAGGAACGAACTCGGGATGCCATTGCTAATACAAGCCGCGGAATCTGGGCGTGAATCTGTTATTAAGCTTCTACTTGATAAGGGTGTTTATATCGAGTCAAAAAAGGATAATGGCGAAACTTCATTGTCAACCGCTGCATCATTGGGACACACAGCCATTGTCCAACTTCTGCTAGATTCTGGTGCTGACCAAGAATCTGAAGATATTTTCACGCATACCCCACTGTGCCATGCTGCTGAAGGAGGTTATGAAACTGTTGTCAAGCTGCTGCTTAAAAGGGCTGCCATTTTGAACTTTAAGCATGGTCACAGCACACCATTATCAATGGCAGCAATAAATGGGCATGAGGCCATAGCCAAGTTGCTAATAGATGAGGGTGCTGACCTGGAGTCAAAAGGTGGAACAGACCAAACACCATTGGTATGGGCTGCAGAGAATGGACATGAGGCGGTTGTTAAACTTCTGCTTGATAAAGGAGCTGATTTTACGTCCCGAGGTCGATCTGATTTCACAGCATTGTTATGGGCTGTAACACAGGGGCATGAGGCTATTGTCAGGCTTCTACTTGATAAAGGTGCTGATGTTGACCTTGACATTGTTTCACTTCCACCTTTGTTCAAGGCTGCAGAATATGGATATAAGACCATTGCTGAGCTTCTGCTCAGGAAAGGTGCCAGTGTTGAGTCTAGGAATTCAAATGGCGAAACACCTCTGATAACGGCTGCAGAACACGGACACAAATCTATTGTCATGCTTCTGCTTGAATGGGGTGCAGACATGAAGTCCACTACTAGATTTGGCATGACAGCAATATCAGTGGCTGCAGAAAATGGTCACAAATCTATTGTTGAGCTTCTGCTTGATGAGGGTGCTGATTTTCATGTTGAGAATCGTTGGGGCCAGACAACAATGTCATTGGCTGCAATGAGTGGACATAAGGACATTGTCAAGCTTCTACTTGATAAAGGTGCTTATGTTGAATCTAAAGACCGGAATGGGCATTCACCACTATGGCTTGCTGTACGCTTTGATCATATATCTGTTGTTGAGCTTCTGCTTGATAATGGGGCTGACCCTGAGCCTGCTGCGGATCCCGCTGGCTACACAATGCTGTTAAGAGCTGCAGAGAATGGACAGGTGGACATCATGAGGCTTCTGCTTGATAGGGGAGCTAATATTGAATGTGGGGTGAATTACGAGTGGCATCCTCTTATATTGGCTGCAGGAAAGGGGCATGAAGCTGCTGTTAAGTTTATGCTTGATTACAGCATCAGACACGGCATCAACACTGACCCTAAAGATAAATGGGGTGACACACCACTACTAGCAGCTGCAGGTGGTGGATATGAGAGTGTTGTCCAGCTGCTACTAGATGTGGGTGCTGATATTGAGTCCAAGAACAATGATGGCGAGACACCACTGTCAGTAGCTGCAATGAGTGGGCATATAGCTGTTGTCAGACTACTGCTAAAAAATGGTGCTGATGCTGAGTCCTTGGCTTTACTTGGCCATAGTCCGCTCCTACAGGCCTCCTACAATGGACACGAGAATATAGTCCAGGTTTTACTGAACCATGGTTCCGATATTGAGTGTCGGGATAAATTTGGCCTGACAGCACTTCTGTTAGCCGTGCAGAACAAACATGAAGCCGTTGTCAAGGTTCTACTAGACCAAGGTGCTGATGTTGAAACCACAAGTCATTCCGGTCAAACTGCACTCCTAATGGCAGCTTGGAGGGGAGACGAAACCATTGTTCGACTTCTGTTAGATACCCAGAGTTGCAATCTTGAGTGCAGAGACGAAGATGGTGTGACACCCTTATTTATAGCTGCATGGCGAGGTTGTACGGCTGTTGTCCAGCTGCTACTAGATGTGGGTGCTGATATTGAGTCTAAGAACAATGATGCTTTGACCCCACTTTCAGCAGCTGCCACGGTTGGGCATGAAGATGTTGTTCAGCTTATCATAAACAAATGCCCAATTCGGATGGCTTCGTTCATTGAGTCTAAAAACACGAAGGGTCAGACGGCACTGTCGATTGCTGTGCAAAACGGGCATGAACGTATTGTTAGGATTCTCTTAAACGCAAATGCCGACACCGAGCCTCAAGACATTAATGGCCAGAGCCCACTGATGGTGGCTGTGGAGCAAGGGAATGAGCCTATTGTTGATGAACTACTGACCCGCGGTGCTGATATCGAGTTTCAAGACAATACTGGTCGGACACCACTGTTGATGGCCGTGGAAAAGGGGCGTCGACATATCGTTATGGTATTGGTACGCGCGTTCGCTGATATTGAGTCTAAAGACAATGGTGGTCGGACACCACTGTCGGTGGCTATGGAAAAAGGGGATGACCGTATCATCAACCTTTTATTGAAGAGAGATACCTACGTGGAACGATTCCAAGGCGAAAACTTTGAATCTTTGAGGAATTTCCAGGAAGATTTGTAAAAGGCAGATTTGCTAAAACTCCACCTATCTCCTATCAACACCTGACAATTAACTAATCATCTCGATGAGAGCGCCAATGGCCGACATTTTCTATCCACTGGCCCAAATATAGCACCTCCAACTGAATGCCATTTTCCCGGGCGTGAACCTGAATCTGATTAATCGGCGCAGGTAATCTCCTTCTTATCTCGCTCGCTTATGCCCAGGGATACCGCTACACACGCTCTTGACGTACATACACAAGCGAAACCAACGAGTTACGTTCATCGTTGGCAGCATCATTCTCGCCTTTTTGGCCCTCACCGACAACCAGGCGGCCAACATGCCTGAGGAGTTTGCGAATATTGCGCAGGCCACGCCAGAGTCGCGGTATCCTTGAGACTGGCGTGAAAAATGGTTCCGCCAGAGGCAATACGAGAAAGTTTAGTAGGATTTGGACGGGCGCAGAGGCGCTGTCAACCGCTGCCGATTGCCCGTGTTGTTCTATAAATCTCAAAAAGCCTTCAGTTTGGGTTGGAATGTGGACGACAAAGAAACGGAAATCAAACCAACGACAAACCTTCCGAGAAATGGCAGAAGAGATAACTAACTATCCTCTCGCCTGTCCGAAAAACGATGAAAAGAGCAGAGAATAGCCCAACGCGCTGGTTCGGATGGCTGGCAACAACCCATGTGGGGCGTGTGTGTGTCTGTGTGTGTGCCCAGGACCCGGAGAGGCTGAAGAAAGCAAACGCCCCTCCATGATGATGAACTCGACTTTGCCCCACCGACTTCGCATCCAGCGTCGCTAACTAACTACACACCAGGGGGGGCCAGCGGCTTAGCGTTCTCGAGGGCAGCCTTTTTTTTAAACTGCTTTTCCCCGCCATCATGGAGGAGTTTCTCATCCTCGAATTATCGGTTCGTGGGTGTTTTCCACAAGATTTGACGTTGCGCGAGGCGTTTTGACCATGAGGGAACGATTCAGGCGGCTCTTTCATCGTTCGCATTCACGATCGCCACCGCGCTCGTCTAGGCCACCACCTCCTGCGACGGCACCGGCTGATAGCACTTCATCGGGAGGGGTGGAGTCAACCGTGCAATTGAGGCCAGCGCTTTCGCAGGGTACGGATCCAAATGTAACACCTGCTTCAACACCGTCGGAGCCTGCTCTACAACCAAAGCCAACTTCACCTAACCCGTCAGCTAGGGATCTCTGGGAGAAAGTCCGGCTGCGCCTTGAAGAAGATGACAGAGAGCTTCTTCGTGAGAATTTGTCTTCCTCACATGTCAATGCAAAATTGAGCCCCGAAGCCTTCTTTGATGCGGCCAAAGCAAAGCAACAGGTATGTGAGGACAAACGATGGAAATTCGAATTTCGCGGCCGCTCAATCCTGCTACGGGACATGGTCGACAGAGTTGTTTTTTGGTTGGATAAATGTAGTCCCGTTCTGGATATTTTGGTGGATGCCTCTCCTTTCAGCGCTGCCGGAGCGCCGTGGCAGGGTATCAAATATCTACTTCAAGTACGAATACACCTTCCGACACTATTTCTTTCTAACCGCTAACACACTCTAGGTGACGGTATCAGAACGAGAGCAAATGGGCTGCCTGCTCCTTGGTCTCGACAGAGTCCTTTACCTTATGGCCCGTTGTGAGGTCTACGAAAGCCTATACCCCCAAGACGTCAACCTAGGTAAAGCAGGCGAAAATTTCGAATCAGCACTCACAGAGCTTTATGTCCTTATCCTGCAATTCCTGGCCAAAGCACACCGGGTTTATTCGCGAAGCAGTATTTCTCGGGCATTCAATGCCTTGGCAATGTCTGATGATATCACCTCTTTTGAGAAGTCTTGCCAGGACAAGGAAGAGCGGGTTGACATTGAGGCCCAGAACTGCGAGAGGTTCTATAGTAAAGTATCTCGCAAGGACACTGCTCAGATAAAGGATCTTCTCAAAGAGCTTGATGCTTTGAAGAACCTGCGAGACCCATTAGATCGTATCAGTACTGGAGTTTCGAATATCTGGACAAAAATGAACGAGATGGAGAGGGGTGAAATCCTCCGTTGGATCTCGGATATCCCGCATCAAGATCATCATATGACTGCCCGAAGAGATCGTACTCCTTGTACCGGAGACTGGTTTGTCGAGCACAAAAGTTTTCAGCAGTGGCAAGCATCAGATAAGTCATCGATTTTATGGCTACATGGAATTCGTAAGTGATCTCAACCCGCCGTATAAACTTCGAAGGTTGCTCTCCTGTCTTGAAATTGAAATAATAGCTGATTGTGATTGGCAGCCGGAGCGGGTAAGACGAAACTTGTTTCCAGAGCGATCGATAAACTTGCAACCGGCGGAGACGGCCATGCTCTGGTATACTTCTACTGCAATCGCAATGAAGCCTCTCGCCGCGACCCGAACAATATCCTCCGAAG
Organism: Amauroascus niger; assembly: GCA_001430945.1. Lineage (NCBI taxonomy): Eukaryota > Fungi > Ascomycota > Eurotiomycetes > Onygenales > Onygenaceae > Amauroascus > Amauroascus niger. Next base: position 33,384 of record LJPK01001442.1, read on the forward strand.
CGCTGTCAAACAACTCTCAATATCCCCAACGGAAGACGCCATTCACGATGCTGTAGTTGACATCTATAAACGAAAACAGCGAAGTGGCTTTTCCTCTGCGAACTTAACTGCTGAGGAAAGCCAGAGCCTTCTTGTCGAGTTGATCCAGGGCTTTCCACAAACGACTTTAATCTTGGACGCTCTGGATGAATGCGAGGAGACATCTCGAGGAGACCTATTGAAGCTACTTAACCGGATCGTTGACCAGTCAACGCGGCTCAAGATCTTAATCTCTAGCAGGCGAGATAGAGATATTAAACATCGGTTGCAACAGAACGAAGATATTGGGATAGAGGCGACGGATAATGCCAGCGATATTAGCAAGTTTGTGCTGGAGTGCATTGACCAGAGTCAGGAAGACCGGCCTGTTCCTATATCCAACGATCTGCGAAAAGAAATCGTTCAGACTCTTTTGGAAAAGAGTCGAGGGATGTGAGTGATAGCCCCCAGAAACGATCTTCTGGCCTAGATCTAATTATTGGCAATTTTCAGGTTCCAATGGGCAGCCCTACAAATTGCCGAAATCTTGGATTTGGAGCTTGAGGACGATATTCGCGAGCGTTTGGGCCAACTACCCGACGACCTGAAGAAAGCATATGATGAAATATATGCCAGAATTCAGAAAGCAAAGGGAAGCAAGCCGGCGATTGCAACTCGAGCCTTTCAATGGGTTATGTGCTCGGCCGTCCCGTTAGAAGTTGATGCCTTGGTGGCTGCCGTGTGCCAAAACCCTGAAGACGACAAGACACAGCAGCCAAACATGACTATAGATTTTGTGCTTGATGTCTGCCGTAATCTTGTAGTTGTTGATCCGCAGTCCGGTGTCTGCCGATTGTCGCATTTGTCTGTTCGGGAATATTTTGAGGAGCATCACTGGAATACTAGCCAGACCAATGCAACGTCGGCAAAAGTTTGTCTTTCATTGCTAAACAATCCTGATAATTGGGACCGAGACAGTGAGACCTGGTGGTCCGATGACCACCGCCAGGTGAGGGAGCTCATCGATTATGCAGTTCAATACTGGTTTGTTCATGTGAGGAATCACGATGACACGGACGCTATTGACAATAGACTCTCCCTCTTGCTCGAAAAATTCCTTGGCCAGGTGGATGATAGTGCGCCTGCATTCCGAAACTGGCGCGATGCTTACGCCATGATGCCTATCAGGCTCGGGGACAACCCAAGTTTACACCAATTTGTATACGAGTTCGAGCGCGATTGCCCACTGTTTGCAGTTTGTTTCTTCGGATTCAATAATGTTCTCTCAAAGTGGTGGGAAACCCAGATTATTGATTCTAACAAGCAAAATATGGATGGTACTTCTCTCCTAGTGCTTGCGGCCTTGGGCGGCTCCTTGGGAATTATTCAAAGATTGTTGGACTTGGGGGCAGATATCTCGCTGCCCAGCGGCAGCAAATATGCCAGTGCACTTGCAGCGGCGGCGGAGAGAGGACACATCCGTGTCATCCGGGCGCTACTGGACGCGGGCGCTGATGTCAACATGCAAACAACGAGATATTCATCGGGCTCTGCACTTGCGGTTGCAGCATATCATGGTAAGAAAGACATCGTTCAACTGCTACTGGAGTCAGGGGCCGACCCGAATCTCCAGTTGCGCAATGCGGCATACGGCAGTGCGCTGGCTGCAGCAGTGGGAGCATCAAGTCCAAAGCACAACACGGAAATTATACGCCTGCTCTTGGATAACGGAGCTGATGTTAATATGCCGTTGAGCAGTGGGTCGTGCGGCAATGCCTTGGTAGCAGCAGCCAACGTGGGCAAAGGAGACGTCATGCAGCTGCTGTTGGATTGTGGGGCTGATGCCAACATGGAGACCAGCGACGGAGACTACGGTAATGCATTGGCGGCAGCCGCGTCATGCGGTAGCATGGACGGGGTGCAACTACTCCTCGATGCTGGAGCTGACATTAACAAACAGTTGAGCTGTGGGTCGTATGGCAGTGCATTGGAAGCAGCCGCTGCTTCAGGTTCTAAAGACATTATGCAGTTGCTGCTGGACTTCGGGGCCGACGTTAACATGCCACTGATCGGTGGAGAATATGGAAGTGCTTTGGCTTCAGCAGCAAATCAGGGCAAAACCGAAGTCGTAAAACTCCTCCTGAATGCTGGAGCGGAGGTCAACATGTCATTGGATACTACACGATATGGCAGCGCATTGGCAGCGGCAGTAGTAAACGGATCGATAAAGGACAAGAAGACGATCGTGCGACTCCTGTTGGATGCAGGGGCTGATGTTAATATGCAGCTGAATGGGCATTGGTATGGCAGCGCGTTGGCGGCAGCAGCTGAAGGGTGGGGAAATAGGGAGATGGTGCAGCTGCTGCTTGACGCGGGTGCTGATGTCAATATGCGTCTGACTGGCGGGCTGTACAAAAATGCATTGGCGGCAACAGCGCAGGATCATGATGATGATATCATACGACTGTTGGAGGAGTACGGAGCGACGTATCCAGAAGAGAAAGAATAATGTACCAATCTTCTTCGGCCTTGGAAAGATGATTCGGTGAGAACTCGCAAATCTTCAGGAAATTATCTAAAATTATTATATTCGAAATCTTCAAAATAACAACGATTCTTGTCTAAGAAACTCACATGCCCTTGACCCTGTGGAAGAAAGGCGGGCATACCTCCCAACACCCCACTTCTGGTGTGAAATTTTCATTTTTTGACTATTAGAGGTAGCCATTACTCGCGCTATGAGTCTGAGATCATCTGGTCAGGGGGTTTGTGCACTTGGGTCAATAGTTCATAGTTGATTCCTATGCTTGCGACCTTTGTCTAAACCCAGACCAACAGTTTTTATTTTGCAACAAACACTTCATCAACATGTCTAAAGTCTGTTTGCGCATAGATGAGTTTGAAATTGTCTTGAGAAAAAAGGTTTTTTGGTGTTGAAGAAATTGGGAACAAAAATATAACTAGCACTGCCTGTGGAATGAAAAACAAACAGGTGATGTGTGACCGGATTCAAAAAACAAGAGGGAACTCGAAAAAAGAACAAAGTCAATAGAAAAAAGGGGGGAATATACGAGACAGCTCTACATCGTTCTTGAAAGAAGCCACGCAAAGCAATCAACAATTGCATCAACAAGCCAAAAAAAAAAGTAGGATAATCAGAAACCAGAAAGGTCATCAAATAACTCAATAAATGCACCATCCAGCCTAGGAAATCGCAGCAAATGCATAAAATCCCAGGCGAAACACATTCCTAAATGGTAAAAATCAAGCAGACAATTTACCAATCGTCGTCATCCTGGTCTTTTCCGTGCATAGCACTTTGTCTAGCTCGCAGAGCTTCGGCCAGACCACCGGCAAGGCTAGCGTTGCTCACGCTGCTTGGGGTCGCACGGCCACTGCCACTGGGCGACTCGTGTGAATTCATACTCACTGCACTGTCTCGAGGGGCTGTGGCTGGAGCTGCTTTGCGAGCCATGTTAGGGCGTTTCGCTGGAGGCACTGGCGGTGCCGGTTTCGACTTTGCAGCAGCGCCGTTGACACGTGAAAGCCCGTTAGTCAATGTATTGCCTGATACACTAGGTCTTGATTGTGGCGGAAGGCTTGGCGGTGGTGGAGGTGATGGAGCTTTCATTACTATGGCCTCAAGATATGCCTCAGGGGCCCATCCCTGGGCAGATGTCTCTGGATTCATGCACAACCACCAACCTAGAAGCGGTTAGCCTGGTCAGAAGATCGGCGACAGAAGAAGATTTAATTTTGCTTACCATTGCCTTCTTTCGTGACTATGTGAACAATCTCACCTTTCCGAAGCGGTAATTCATTTGATCTGCCGCTATCAAAGTCATACAGAGCTTTAGCACTATCTTTCTTGGGCGCGGGAGGCTGGGCCGGTGGAGGCGGAGGCGGAGGCGGGGCTCGGTTTTGAGAACCCGAGTTGGTTCGAGCATGCGCTGCAGCAATAGCAGTAGCAGGTTGTGCCATCGGTTTGAACTTCTCGCCATCCGCCTGCTTTGCCGCGCGTGGATTTTCAGGAAGATGACGAGCGGCAGGTTTTGGTCGCGACGCAAGCTTGGATGGCCCACCTCCTGGTCCACCAGGTCGAAGCAGTTTACCTTTAGTGATTGGTTTACCGGCCACCTGTCTTGATCTCGGAGTAGGTTTTGAAACTGAATTTGCCGGCTCCCCAGGGCCTGTCCGGATGGTGCCACTTTTGTAAACGTCGTCACGAGGTACTGTTGGATCTTTGACTGCTTTTACAACAGCCAACTTGCCTGGCTTCTTGTTGTATTCGATACTGTAGAATCATCAGTATATGATAATAGGCGGAGCATTTCTCTATACTCACGCTTCTCCTATACGCAAATTAAGCTGGCCCCGAAGCGCATTGGTAATATATGTAAAAAACTCTGTCTTGAAGACACAGCTGACGAGCGGATCAGGTTCTTGTTGCGCACCAACCCCAATAGAGAACCAGTCATCTTTCAGATTAGAAGTGCTGATGAATTTGATCGCACCGAGTGGAATCGTCCTCTCCGCCACAATGTTAAGTTGGTTATTTACAATTTTCTGCGCAACGATATAGACATTGCGAGACGACTGGATGTATGATATTAGCCACTGGATTATTGATGATTATGGGTGTAGCTTACCAGTATTAACAGGCGAGGTGCCGGCTTACTCGAACGTCCAAATTTAGTCACCAAGAGCTCGCACCGACATGAATATAGAACATTATCGCCACCTAGTCCATTAGACAAAATCCAGTATATGTTCATAGGATGATTAACTTACTGCCAATGTTAATTGAGCTTTTGATTAGGTCTCCCATGCCGCCAGCGTTGCCAATGCCGAGATAATCACCCAAAAATCTCCTCGAGCCGACTAGACTGTATCTGCGGCGCTCTTTCCTGCCAGCTAAAACTTTATGGCCCTGGTCGCGTAGTTTAATATATTGAAGTCCACCGGTAACTCTTCTCCAAAACCGTTGAATGCGAATGGCACATTCTGTCCGATATCGAAGATAGTTCCGCCAAGCCCGTTGAATCCTGGTAGCCATGTTATGCCAGTACCGATCTCGCATATGTTCCAGTGCGAAAAGAGTTTCAGGAGTTTTTATGAACGCTTTAGTGACACCCATTTGATATTCTTCTGGCGGGATGCTGGTGTCTTTTAGAATCTGGCGCGCACCAGATTCAGCACTGCCAGTCCAAGTGTACTCACCAGCATAGGACGTTTTCGGTGAAAGAAGATAGAAACGCTCAACAAACTTTTCGAACGTTTGACGATAGGCAAACCCAGCTCTTCGGATCCGAACGTTTTCTTGTAAACCGAGATATTTGATTTGATGAACCACATTCGCAACGTTGTACTCGGATGGTGATTTGTTATCGTTTGGTTTAATAGTTCGAATATAAGAGGGTTGAGCTTTGGCAAGCGTCGTGACGAGATCGTTAGCAGAAGCCTTGATCTTATCTCCAGCAGTCGGCGGCCGCCGTTTATCATCTTGATTCACTTGGTTTGGGAAAAGTGCATGTAAAAAATCATTGGTACTGGAGTTAACGAGATTCAAAAGATCCTTGAGGAGTTGATCTTTGTTTTTATCGGTCATCCCTTCCACGGCGTAGGCTACATCTCCAGCATAGTGTTTGACGATGAATTGCCCTTGCCGAGACTCAAAATTCGGATTCTGAGACAGAAAGTTTAGTCTTCCAACGAAGGTTTGGTCGGCAGCAGCCGAATCAGCATGCGCAGTTGCACATGCGTCATTTAGTGCTGCGAAAACACCAGGCGGTCTCTTGTCTTCAATCAACTGACAAACAACTTTGTTGTCGAAATATTTGATTGGAGTCCACTTGATCTGTTCCCGAGCATATTCCTCTTGCTCTGTTTTTAAAGTCAACTGAATGAAAATCTGCTGTAATTTTTCGTTGACATAGTTGATGCAAAGCTGTTCGAACGAGTTTCGCTCAAAAATCTCGAAACCATAAATATCTAGAATACCGATCGTGTTTGCAACCGTGCCCTTCGCGTTTAAAGAAGCGTTAACTCGTTCGACAATCCAGTCGAACAAATTAAAGTAAAGGGCCTTCGCCAGTGCATCGCGTACTGCTGTAGCTTGGACGGTATTTAATGGAACCTGATAGATAGAACCTCTTCGCCCACCGCGTGCTGTCTCAACGACTCTTTGTGTAAGGGCTTTCTTTACTCCTTCCGAGTCGACCTCTAAAAGGTAGGCAACAAAATCGATAACGGATTGGTCGGTGACTGAAGCATTAGAATGGTCATCTTCTTGAAATTGAACATTTCCCAACCACAATATCGCAGATAGGATACGAAAAATGTTATTTTGCTCCCCTTGAGGAAGTCCAATGATCCGCATCGCCTCTAATGTATCATTGAAATCTGCGGCATCGTCGATTCCAGCAACGTCGAAGCATTGAGACCGGCTGGTATATACGTAAGACTGAGGCTGCTGAATACCGAAAGAATCTAAAACGGGTTAACCTATGAACCGCCTGGGGGTTAATTAAACGCTCATACCTCTGTAAGACTGGGGAGCGGCTTTCGTAAACTGGTAAAATATGTGAAAATTTCGCTCATTCTTTATCTGGCCCACTACCCTAGATTTCTCAAGAAGGTAGTTTGTTATAGTCGCGCCGACCGGCTCTCCAACCGAGTTGAACTGCAATTCAAGGTATTTGCCGAATCGTGAGGAATTGTTATTTCGTAGTGTCTTCGCATTCCCAAATGATTCTAGAAGCGGGTTTGTGGCGAGTACCATCTCCTTTGTACGCTGGATCGAGGAGTCGGTACCGCCGGACACGTTCGCAATATATTGCATAAGGCGCTTCGCCGCCTCCGTCTTTCCTGCGCCAGATTCCCCAGAAATAATGACACATTGATTTTCTTTATACGCCTTCATATTATAGTATCCAGATTCGGCCACCCCAAAGACGTGTGGAGGAACTTCGAGCCTGTTCTTTCCCCTGTACGATTCCAGGACATTGTCGGTGTAGATACCCACTACAAAAACATCAGTCTCGCGAACGGTTCCAAACCAGTATATAGCACTTACAATCCCGGAATGGGTTCACCGAGACCAGCACATGCCCAATGTATGTCTAGGATAAACCGGCGTTAGCGAAGGGAAAGCGCATCTGTCAGGGGTTTAGGGGTGGTGAACGAAATACATAAATCTCTCCGTGCTCAAAGCGCTTCTTCAAATTCTCATTGATAGCCTCGTTGGAAACCTTACTGAGCAATGTAAGATCCGAGACGCCGATTTCCTTTTTCTTCGTGCTTTCAAAAACGGCCTTTTTAACTTGAGGCCGTCCGCCTGTGCCTGCTTCATCATGCCTCGATCGTCCTAAGCCTCGGCTTTTTCTCTCCTCCTTGTTTTTGAAAGGGCGCTTTGATTGACCCTATGAAGAGATAGAATCAGCACCAGTGAGATATGTTCCTTTGCGCAAAATCCATCAAAATCGAAGCGGGGAGAAAAGGCTCACCATGGCACGTTGGGCGCCGTGCGCGATGTGCTCGCTCGACTGGAGTTCCCGATTGTCTTGACGCTGACGGGCCCAATCTTCGTCATCAAAATCGGTATAACAGAGAAATCACCGCCCCAGAAAACGCTGTGAGGATATCACGAAAAGGAAAAATAAAAAAACAGTGTCTAGTTTCAGGGCGGCAATCGATGCCTCGTGAATGTCCAACTCTTCCCCCCTCTTGAGACAACCTTTCGCGCTGCGGCAGATTACGTAACCCCGATGATGCAGCCATGTGGAAAACGTCCACTGTCTTGGCACTGCGCGCCACCCCGAACTGCGCCACAGATCTGATGCTCTCGCCAAGACCGAATCACGTGATTTACTGGTTTTGGGCACAGTTCTATGGCTCATGGCATATGACAGACAGTGAAAGAGACTGGTGTCTTCTGATAAATACAGGTCATTCATCGAAAGTTGCTGGTGAAGGAAGAGATATTGAAGCATTTGCCGCATGGATGAAAGAAAAGAGATTGGAGATAGTGCAGCACTGTCTTTGGGAGACTGTTTGTATGGGCAAACATGTGAGACTGGCCTGACTGGGTGGCCGAGTGTAGTATTTATCTAACTCCTTTTCTGGGAGTAGCTTGATCTAACTATCTGCTTGATGCGTTCAATTTATATGTGTATCTTTTGAGATATCATTCAAAGGATTTCCCCAGAAAGACAGGATGCCATCCACTACTGGCGGATCAAAGTACTCTGTCAAAAGTTCTTTTCCGGCGTCCGTTTGCATCCCCAAACACAGGTCGCGGATTGTCGAATATAGATCAGTAAGCACATTTACCGAGTGCTGATCCAAACGGCGATACGGCGCGGCGGCTGTGCAATGGGAAAGTAGGGCTGCTGGAGCAAAAGGTAAAGTGGGCGATACATCCTGAGAAATGTCTTTGATATAAGACTGCAAAGCCGGCAGAAGGACTTCTGGACTCTGTACTGGGATCGTCGGAATACATATTGCTAACCGTTCAAGGATACTATCAAGATATGCGTTAGGTATGTCAGTAAATAATCTGGAGTCTGCACATACAGCTGTTGCAGTATCAGAAGAGGCAACATATCCGCTTCGCGACTATTGGCCCCGGCCGCCTTTACTTCCAAGAGCAAGAAGGCTATGAGGAGATCGCTGCCTCCAGTCAACGCGGTAAACCGTTCAAGACGAGCGGCTGTGCTGTCTTTCTCCAGATCCTCAACAGATGCGGACGTAAGTACCAACACATAGAGTTTTCTATGAGTTCCGTTTCCACTGTCATTCAGTGGCAGCTCGAAATCATGCGTTCCCAGCTTTGCCTCTATGTCTAAGTGAGTTGCAAAGCATTGCCAAAAGGATCGAGCGACGGACCTCTTAGTTTAAAAGACGCTGCAGATGCGACGATAGGCCCAACAGTCCGCCACAATGGACGATTTCTCAGTGATGCGCAAAACATGACTTTTTAGAATACGTCGAAATCAGTCACCTGGAATTTTGCAAACAAGACAGTGGATGCTTTGTAAACGTCGTGCTTAGAATTGAGTCCCATATCGAGGTTCTACCAGAGCTAGCACACATCACGAGATCATTGGCTTCCACTCTAGGAAGGAGGGGATAAATGTACATTTGAATTCTCACGATCAATTATTTCGTGCTATTTATCTTTCCTAAGAGCGGGGGGTTTGTATCTAATAGTGAAATGGCGGGTATCCTAAAACGAAATAGGAAGAATGGAACATAGTGCATCTTGGACTTTCTAGCACTGGCTAGAGAGTTCACTCTTTTAGTCGAGTGGGAAAGTTTTTGACAAATATATGTACTTGAGATTCTTGGTAGGCGGGTATTGGTCAACGGAGTAAGCACCCAGACGCATATTAAATCTGCGGCGCTTTGATCCCAGCAGCTGACTTGGACGACATATGTGCTTTTGTCCTAGCTTTGCATTGTTAAGTAGGTTGTGGTCCGGTTGCCTGGGGTGTTTCTGGCGTTCTGGTAGACGTTAAGACGGCAGAATCAGATCCCGACTGATTTAATTTTGCAGCGGTTCTCCCAAGCCATTGGAGTTTGGATTTAAGCCTCTCATAGAGGCTCAGGGACTCAACGGGCTCTTCTTCTTCGTCGACGTTCCGGATTGCTTCTGGCAGAACTCGTCGCAAATCCTTCTGAGGCTTCTTTTCAAACTGAGAACGCAGCCTTAAGATCTCCTTTTCTAGGGAGATAAGGCCAAGTCTGGCGGCTTTTTCAGACTCTTCCAACTCGCTGAGGCGTTCGGCCACATCTTTTTTTCTCGATGTCTCCTTTCTCCGGGATCTCCATGCCTCAAACAATATCAAGCCGCCGGCCACCATGAATAGAAAAGTTTCGCTTATGAAGTTCGCTCCGGAGTCAATTGCCTTTGCTTCAGAAAGCGGTCGTATACGTGGTGTTGGGGGTGGTTTAGGAGGTTCAGCATCCCTTTCTTTCTCTCTTGCGGTAGCCGTTTCTTCTGCTTTTGTTTGTGCTTCGGTCTTTACCGTTGGTACTTGTTTCCGTTTTTTAGCAGCTTCCGCCGCCTCACGAGCAACCTGCCGTTCTATCTGTGCGCTGCTTTGGAGTAAACCGAGGCGTAGCCGCATATCCGCGCGGTGGAGGGTCTGGGCGAAAGAAATGCAGATGCGACGGAAACGCTCATGTTCCCGCGCTTGTGCTTTAATTTGGTTCTAGAACAAATGCGGCATCGTCGTTATTAATCTATGCGACAGCAAATCCAGTTCCGCGATGCAACTTACAGCAATGGGTTTTGAGAGAGTGCGTATGACGAGTGATGAGAGTTTGAGCGTTATGCTTGCCATTGCTGATCGATAGCATTCTCCAGTCGCAGCAAAGTAAAAATTTGAATATAATCACAACATGGCAAAAGAGATGCAACAAGACTCTTTCTCCTTTGCGCCTGTGAACCTCGTTGCACCCCTCGAGTGGATTGAAGATTTGCGCTTCGGGCTTGGGGGTGTGCCGGGCTGAGGCAACCAAGGATCCGGCGATGACATAATCCGCGGGAGCTAAAATCCTTAGCGCGACCGAGCTAAAATCCCGTTGCCGGGGCAATGTTTACAAACTTCCGTTTTCAGAAATCGATCGTCTCGAGGCCTTCTCCTTCTCCCCTGCGCCAAAAGACAACGGGTGTTCGTATTATCAACTGCCTGGCTTGCGCTGCAAACGCTGGCTTATATTCTCAGTAGATTTAGGATTGTGAGTTACCGATCAGGTTGCTATTTGCAGTACTGTGATAACTAATGCGGTATTCTAGAGATTCTATGCGCTATTGACCGCCACAAATAGCATCTACATGATAGACAAAAAAGTCACTGACCTTTTCCCGTGGTCTCTACGCTTCCTTTGGAGGATCGCCTTGCTGCTTAGTTCAATCTATGCTCTGGTGGCAGGCGGTTTGGTAGCTTGCAATAATGGCGGCTCTGTCCCCTCGTTCCACAAATATCCTTCCAAAACCAAAACCCGATTTAGCGAAGAAGCAAGCCCCAAGAGAAGTTCCAGTTTCAAAAACGGCCCCATCAAGAAGCCATGCGCCGCCGCCACCCGGAGTCGTTCACGAACCCGGGTCAAATGGGGAAAAATACGTTACGGGGAATTTTCTGGGCAGAGGTGGATTTGCTGTGTGCTATGAGGGAAGGCTTGGTCGAAATGGTCGTATATTTGCCATGAAAGTGGTTAAGTCTGAAATGCCACAGCGTAAGATGGCAGAAAAGGTATCGCCCTGCTAGAAGGCTCCCATGGACCGCAAGGCGAGAGGTGCAAGTGGCTAATTCTTTGGTTCCTTGAACAGTTTCGAACCGAGCTCCAGATCCATTCAAAAATGCGACATCCCAACATCGTAACATTCTACCGTGCATTTGCTTTTGAGAGCAATACCTACGTGATCCTTGAATTGTGTCCCAACGGCTCCGTAATGGAGATGGTAAAAAAGAGAAAGTGCCTAAGTCTCCCAGAGGTTCGCAGATTTATGATCCAACTTTGCGGCGCGGTCAAATACTTGCACAAGCGAAATGTCGCACACCGAGATTTGAAAATGGGTAATTTATTTCTGGATCGGAATATGAATATCAAAGTTGGAGACTTTGGCTTAGCCGCGATAATCCTCAGTGAGAAGGATGAAAAAAGGCGAAAGACGCTTTGCGGGACGCCAAATTATATTGCCCCAGAGGTATTGGACAAGAACAGGGGCGGTCACACGCAGAAAGTGGATATCTGGTCCCTAGGAGTCATCTTGTAAGTACCCCATTGCCCGGGCTTGTCCGTGAATGCATCCCATTGACTGAATAGCTTCGCTATGCTTACCGGCTTCCCACCCTTTCAATCAAAAACGCAAGAAGAAATCTATAAGAAAGTCCGAAGCCTTACCTACACGTGGCCAAAAGAGACGGAATGCGCCAATTACATTCCGACAGAGGCAAAGGATCTCTTGAGGCTGTGCTTGAGTTTGAATGAGGATGAACGACCGGAACCTGACCAGATCGTTGATCACGACTTTTTTGACATGTATACTGGTTGTATACCCTGTGAACTTGACTCGGAATGCCGTTATTCGAAACCAACATGGATAAAAAGTCAGGATCCTAGCGGCGATAAGCCTGAAATTGGGTACAGCCTCGAGTATGAACCTAGATATCGCCTGAGAGCTTCTCATGTGAGAAATACCGAAGCAAAATACGAGATTTGCAAGGAGTTCTTTTATACCGAATGTGGCGTGGGTCAGAGAACAACTGGAGTTATGCGACGGCCCGTGGGCAAACGCTGCTCTAAGTCTGCATTCGCTGAATGCGCGGTGGAAGAAGAGCTGGGGATGCAGCCAGTGATCCCATTGCCGTCAGATCACGTTTATTGTTGCATGCCAGACGATGAGGATTGGAGTACGCAGGAGTTACGTCCAGAAATCCAGTCCCGGCTATCCCCAGTCGAAGAAGACGATCCCCCTTGGAAGATTTCGTCTAAAGTGGAGGCTGCTACTTTGGCACGAACACAGCTGGCTTTGGCTGCGCAGTTGAGACGAAAGGAATCACAACCTAAAAGTCACGCTGCGCTGCTTCGCCAGCAAGCATTGCCACCTCGTCAGCCAACAAAAAATAACCTTCAAAACGTTCAGACTGGATTTCGCCAACTCAAGAACGAGCTTCAACGGGAAGCAGCCCCAAAAACAACAACGGCCGTCCAGAACTTACTCAGCGAACGGCCCATCCGATCCAAAGCTTCTAATCATTATGGGTCGTTGCGCGAAAGGCCTGTGGAAACTATATCTAAATCTGCATCCGCCCCAAGCGGTTTAATGGTTGGGAGGACTAGAGCTCAATCCAGGCAGCATCTTGCTTCCCTGGCTGAAGAGAAGGCAAGATCCGCTCCGCAACCACGTATTGATCCTCCTAAGGTTACCGAACCAAACCAAAGTAGGAATGAGCTTCAATTTATTCAAAATGCGAGAATGGAATCTCACGATGCTGGTGACACGGGGCTTCGAAAATCACAACATAAGTTGTCTCACCCAAGCAGTGAAAGTTTGCGTGAATGGCGGTCCCGTAGTAGAAGCGACGATGTCACGAAGTCAACCACATCAAATGCTGGTAGCAAATCGAGATCGACTTTTGGGTTGCGCCCACTTATCCGTTCCGATGAAGAGGCGGAAATTATACCTGGAACAAGTATCCGTGAGGTGATGGGAGATTTGAAAACATATTTCTCCGACCTTTGTCGTTCTCGTTCGTACTCCACGTCCACGCTCACGAGAACACGACGTCGTCAGCAGAAGTTTATACCTACTAAACCGCATTCATACGTGATGAAATGGGTGGATTATACGAATCGATATGGAATTGGATACGTGCTGGATGACGGCAGCGTTGGTTGCGTATTCAAAGCTGACAATGGTAGTCCAGCCAGCTGCGTTGTGGTCAGGGACGGGGAGAGGCATATTCGGCTAAGGGCTCAAGCCAAGGAGAGTCCAGATGGCCAAAACAGGTATTCGGAAGTGGATCAATTAGTTCCCAGAGACGGACGCCCTGTTGAATTTTACGAGAGCATCGAGATTGATGCTCGGGGACGTCAAGGAGGAGGAGTCAAGCGAGTTCTCGTGGAGGCCCATGGCTTTGATACTAACAAGCTTTCTCCTCATGAATTGGCAGTCAGGATTCGAGCGTTGGATACGGAGAAAATCAAACGAGTGAAACTAGTCGATCAGTTTGGAAAATACATGATTGGATCGTTGGGCAAAGATGTCGAAGAGCACCCCCCAGAAGACAAAGATTTGAGCGGAAACGTTCCGGTCGGACAATACGTGAAATTCTACCAACGTCTCGGCAATGTCGGAATTTGGGGCTTTGGAGACGGTGCTTTTCAAGTAAGTTCCCAATGATTCCTCGTGTCATCCAAAGAAATTGTGATTGCGCTGGCTCTTGCAGCTTGCTAATGCCGTTTGTTAGTTCAATTTTCCAGACCACACAAAGCTTGTCTTATCTCTCCCTGACCGGTGTTCAAAAAATTTGTCTGATTCTTCCACACATTGCCAAATCGATTTCTTTCACCTTGCGCCATCTGCTGCCCGCTATTTAAGAGCCAAAGGGAGGATGCATCCGAGTGGATTCGATAGTAGGGCCGTGATAACCGATTCCGCGATCAATTACTTTTCTTCGCTATATGATGAACGAGAAAATACTTCAACTTCCGGAAAATACAAATTCCAGGACATTCTCGACGCCAACTCGTTCCGTCAGAAAATGGACTTTATCATCGATGTCCTGGAAAGTTGGATCACAAACGGCAGGTTGGGTGGAAGAATAATGTCAAGGACCCCGTCGTCGTCTTTTTCCACTTATTCTTCCCAAACATCAATGTCCGCGACATTATCCACGGCGTCAACCTACCCTACATCGTTGTCCGCAGGGAATCTTGACATGTCAGGCAATTCTTCTGACATGTTCTGGTTCGGTGCTCAGGAGAAGTCCTGGGCTGCTCCTGCGGGAGGAAAGTTTGTGTGGGTTACGGTTGGTGCCCAGGGGGGCGATAACAAATACATGTCTCTGTCTCTGAAAAGTGACGGAGAAATCGAATCTGTTGACGCGGAAGAGGTTGCAGAGTTGAAAGCAAGGTTGAAGTCGTTGACGTTATGATAAATTTACTCCGTCTCTCCTTTTATTCTCTCATCTACCCATGCAATGGCAAGAAGCACTCTCTTTTTCCCATTTATCTCTTTTGTTCTTTTGTTTAAAAGGTGGAGATTGCTATTGTGGCCTTTTCATTTTTCCCTTTGCTCAGTTGGTTACTTTCGCATCTAACGAAGTTACGAAGACCCTATCAGATTTTTGCGCTTTTCCGCGAGTTTGCTGAGAACACGTTTATACCCCCCCATAAAGCGACTGCAAAAATACTTTGAGCGTTGGTGTGGTTTTCTCTGGCATGTATCCATGATGCCTTTGCTTTTTGCTCTCTCTGGAGTTTCATTGACCCTGATTTGGTCCATATGCCTTGGCTTTGAAAGCCTTTCTTTTTGTATATAGGATGACAATCAAGAGATCTGAGGAGTTATGATGCAAGATCTGTTATTCTGATTCCACAATGAGGATATTGCTTCACGATTAGTTCGTTGCTTATAATGGCGCAAGAAGGACGAGCACTGTCCAGTTCACCAACCCTCGGCCTTTCAGACTCTTTAACTGCCATTACTTCCAGGTCAGTCTATCCGCCATTCATTTCCAGAGTGGATGGATTGTGATCTTCTCTCCATTTCCCCTTAGGATCATGGATGACCGGTCAGGGGTCGTTGGGACTAGGTTCTCACGTGCCCGGCTGGCTCCCGCCACGCTAACCGCTCCTGGGCCTTAGTTCCTTGGCAAGGGGAAGGTTCATCTGAAGGGAAGACGTTCCTTGGCTCTCCGCGTCGGGCAAACTTGCAAACAAACCACAGAATTTCTCGTTCCTGAAAGGCGCAAACCTTGCGGCAGTTGGCTATCTTTTATCCCAGGGCGAAATCAAACCCTTCCCGGGGAGCAAGGTAACTAACTAGTTACACCAGTTAATATGGGTGAATTCTCTATTTCCCGCCTTGCCGTGCCAGCTGTCTCTGCTCTGGTTGCCTTCCTTTCCTATTCATCCCAGTATCTATTTCGCCAAATCGACCCTGGACCACTGTCTACTTCGCAGTCCATCAAATTCAATGTTTTGATAGCATGCATCTGGATTTGCTACGCGCGGGCTTGCGCAACAGATCCCGGCAATGTTCCCGCCGATTGGAAACCATTGGTTGTCCCCGAGGTCACCGCTGTTGACGGCGATCCCGCTTCAGCGATGCGGACGAGGCAAAGATGGTGCCGAAGATGCGAAGCATTCAAACCACCAAGAGCTCACCATTGCAAAACATGCCAGAAGTGAGACACAAACAGCCTTTTGCGCCCGTTAATGCTCCCCGCTGTGGCAGTTGCTAATCACTCGCACAGGTGTATCCCTAAGATGGACCATCACTGTCCATGGACGAATAATTGTGTTTCGCACTTAACCTATCCACATTTTATTCGCTTTGTGTTGTACGCGGTTGCTGCTATGATGTATCTTGAAAAGCTTTTGTTTACTCGAGCATCCATTGTATGGAACAACCGAAATCTGCCAAGCGTGAGTGATGATGGAAAAGATACCCTCGCGCTCTGCCAGTTAAAGAAATGTTCTACTTCTAAGCTGATACCATGGAACCTTGACTATAAAAGTATCTCGGTCCTTCTATATCAAAACTAGGTCACCTGTTTCTTCTCGTGGTGGTTAATTCGACGGTGCTTTTTGCGTTGTCCATCTTGTTTCTAAGAACATTTTGGATGCTAGTGCAGAATCAAACTACAATTGAAGGGTGGGAAATTGAGAGACACAGAACTCTGTTGCGACGGGCACGCGTATTCGGGGGCTACCTTGATGGGCCAGGTGGCATCAAAGTTCGGATTGAAAAACAAGAGTTCCCATACGATATTGGGATATGGCAGAATATCCGAGCCGGTATGGGAGGAAGTAGAAATGTCGGTGGCCTGTATTGAAACCATTTTACCACTGCCGCTGACCTAGATACAGTTGCTAAGTTGGTTCTGGCCATTCTCGAAAAGTCCACCTCTTGGTGCTGGGTTGGAGTTTGAAGTCAACGGATTCGATAGTGAGTCGGTGCAATGGAACCAGATCCGTATTCTCTGTTTGCAGAAGCCTCGTTGACATGGCTTTGTAGATCCATCTCTTTCCTGGCCGCCTCCAGATCCAGATCGAATGTATCGCCATGTTTCTTCCAACGAACAAGCCAGGGATATGATCTTTGATCAACAGCAAAACTTTAGTCAGGAAGCCATTGACGCGTTCCGACGTCGACAAGAATTAGATTACATGCGCTCCCAGTCCGATTTTGGGCTCCAGCGCCGTAAGCCCTTCCATGACAGATACGCGCAAGGAATTGAGTATGAAAACATTTCAGATAGCGACTCTATTAAGGCCTATTGTTCATCTGAGAGCGGCGAAGAAGGATGGAGAAACTCAGAAGGGGATCGGCTGCGCGATTTCGGCGTCGACGAAGCAGCAGAATTTTATGACGAAGATGATATTCCGTTAGCGATGCTAATCCAGCAGAAAAAACAGGCCAAAAGAAACCCTCCAGCACCTCACCCTGAACCCGCCATGAGACGCAGGTATGGCCCCTAAAGATTAATGGACTCACTCCCCAGAGATATGCCCCTGCGACTCAACCATCACGATATCCTTCCTTTCCTTACCCGCGAGCTTGGGTTTGGTCGGCTATGTAAAAGATGTGAGATAGCTGTTAGTTGCCCAGGAGAGCACGGATTATATTGAAGGCGACGATAGATGGCATCAAGGGAGACTGGCTTGCGTCATTTCTCTGAGGTCTGCTGGCGGAAACATACGCTTTTTGCATTTCTCGAGCACCGAAGCTGTCTCGGGCTGCGCATAGGGACCGGTCTGGCAATTGCGGCTGAAAAAGCTTACTTGAGCCCCAAACTCAGTTTGTGGTCATAAACGGCCTTGGAGACTATTTTTGCTGGTGAGATTTGTTTTAACAATGGTTCATTTTGTTGTTGCAGTCATGTATACTGTTCTAACTGTGGTCTAACCCTCTGAACAGGAATCGACCAGCTTTTTCTTTTAGCTGCAGCCGTTTGAATGCCCTCCCGCCTCTCCAGAGTCGATTACTATCTCACGGCACCGTGATATTGATGGAAGAAAAGGACTTTGAATGATCTATCATTGCTCTCCTTCATCAATGTTTCGAATCTTTTTCTATGACGTATTGTAAATTAGCAATGAGAAGAGCACGCAAGGATATAAAAGCCATCCGTGAGAATCTAAAAGGATCACCCACCTTCAGATTCGGTACTCATTCGATGCACAATCGGTACCGCACTGGGCGGCAAACTCCCCATTTCCGTAATGACCATATCGATATACTCCGCTGGCGTAACATCATGCATAATGTTCAGCAGCTGCATGTTCTTCATCTCTCGCCAGTTCTGCAGTGGCTGATTGGGATCAGTCACTAGCGACGTCGGCCCAAACGACGAAGGTATGGAACTGGCATCTGCATTTGCTCCAGCCGAGGAGGCAGAGGGAGCTTTTGCAGCCTTTCCAGTTGGCGTGGGTGTCGGTGGTGATAGCTGTGTGACTTGCTCAGACGGACCAACGATTACTAGCTCATCTGCATCGGCGATTTCGTTCACAACGATACTATCGAGGGCGACACGGTCTGTGAATTTGGCCGTCTCGCAACAAACGATGACAGGAATGTTGATACCACCGGCTCTCTCCTTGGCCGACATCGCCACTAGCGCGGTCCCGACCCTTGAAAAGAGACAACCGTTGCTAGTCATGGCGTGAGCGCCAAGGAACACTTTCGTTGCTTGTCTGACAGCGTATGTAATTCCGTTGATAAGTGAGTACTGCACCTCCAGGCCAGCCTTGGACAAGGTACGGGCAAGATTCTTCCCCTCGAAGAGAGGTCGAGTGTCAATGATGGAAACACGAAATTTCTTTCCCTGTGCGTGGGCCGTAAGCAAAGCCTTTTGGACGACGCTACTCCCCGCGTAACAAAGTATAACATCGCCATCCCTGATCTTCTCTGCAGCACTGTTGGCGATCACCTGAGAGGCTACAGTATACTTTTCACGAATATAGTTGTCAATATGGTCGTAAATCTTTTGCTTCGCGTCGTCTTCGGAATCACCGGGGTCAATCGTGGTGATCTCCAACTTCAAAGCGCGAATAGCATTCCCCTGACTTATCGAAAGAGGACGGCATGTCGTCAGGTAATTGATCTGATGTGAAAGGTAGGTAGTTAGATGACGAGAGAGGGACGTTCCGATCGGTGTGATGTACGCTTGAACAACCTATTGCCAGACGCAGAAAATATTTTCAGTAAAATTCTCAGTTCACCATCGCAAATCTTCAAAACAACCACAATACTTACCCTCCTCAAGGCCAGTAAAGTCGCAACGCATCTCGCCGAACTCCCACAAATCACATAGTCCCTCAATTGCATCCCCAGCGCCACGACAGCCGGATGAATCTCTTTACCCACCCCCGCTATCCCAGCTCTCCGCGCCTGCCACGGCAAATGGCCAAAGACAGCAACAATATTCTCATTCTCGGTCTTCTTCTTCTTCTTTTTTGCCTCCACAGCAGGGACATGCACCGAACCCCTCCGCTGCAAAGCACCAGAGCCGGAGCCAGCACCACCACCACCACCCTGCTTCTGACCCTTCGCACCCTCCCCCTTCTTCTTATTATCTCCTTTCTTCACAGCCCCAGCTTGCTGAGACCCTCCTTGCTGCTGCTCCAATTCTTCTTCCCGCCCCTGCTTCTCTTTCGCCCGTCTCGCAGCCTTCTCAGCCTTGGCTCTCTTCTTCAGCTCAGCACCGGATAACTTGGGCGCGCCGCCCTCGGACTGCTCTTTCTTCTCCATATCCTGTTTCGCGTCCGTCTTCTTTTCCCCATCCTTGGTCTTCTTCACATTCTCTGCCCCACCGCTCGTCGCGGAGGCAGAACCAGCGTTCGCGTTCGCACTAGTACCCGAACGATCGTTTTTCTGCGATGAGTCACCCCCACCACTCAGTTGTTGCTGCGGCATACTCGTATCCATAGTATCCCCTGGCACCGACATGCTTGAGATATCGGTTTGTAAGATTTCCTCGTCGGTCGTAGTGTTGCCATTAGCCTGCTTCTCGGTGGTGGGTTTGGTAGTGGGAGCGTGATGGTCGTCGGGGGTGGATTGAGTCATGTGTGGCGATCGTGACTTTTTGAAAACCATCAACCTTCTCCCAGGCCATCCCAGACACCTCCGCAACAACACGACCACCTTCCCAAATCCAGTGCTCTTCGCTGATTTGGCCATCTTTGATATCGCATTGCACAGGAAAGGAGGCCAGGATAACTGAATTATCAATAAAACAACCAGGAGGAGACATGTCAGATATGTTTCAGTTATGACTGCCATTCTGCTGTTCTTTCACTGTTTGCTTTCTTTCCACCTTCTTTCATTAACCAAACACTGACGTTAAAACAGAGAGTGATTCACAGTCAAGATGAGGCACACTGGTATTGGCTACTATCATTCTACTCCAGGCCAACCTTCGCCGTTAATCCTCCAATGAATCAGGCAGTTATCCTTTCCGGGCGAATTGTCCTAGGGATGGCAAGGCTGAAAAAAGCAATACCAATCAAGAATTACTCTTTCTTCCAGTGATTTTTGTCTTCTCCTGTTCTTTCAAAACATAAGCAATAGTTCTGGTCATACAACATACAAAATCATGGCCGCATCGAAAAAACTTGACTCAAAAAAGCCCAGAAGCATAAAAATATTCTCCAAGTTCAAAAGTAATAAAAAGGTTGCCTTTCCATGAAGAATTAAGTGTCGAAAACAAAGCCCATGCCCTCACAAAATCTTCCAAACTCCAAAATTCCTAGAATTGTGGAAATATCATTCGATCATCTGTTCATTGACACCTCGGAAAGTGATTTGCGGTCTCCACCGCGCCGCGGTTGTTTTACGCCAAATCTTTCACGGTCGTCTGCTAGCTTGCGTCGGAAGAAGCTCAAGTCGGAGAGCAGATCCTCCATCTCGGCCTGAACCTCAACGTCAAATTCGCTGACAGAATCCTCCCAAATAAGGTCGGGAGGCTCTTGGGGTAACGCATTCTCCTTGTCAAAACCCCTTTCACACTTGAGGTCTTCTTTATCTGATACTTGAGTAAGACTGCTGTTCCTGTTACGTCGCTTCATCACCTCAACGGGTGGAATTGGGTTTTTCAGACTATCCAAGGCAAGCCGCAAATGAAGTCTAAGGGCTTCGTTTTCAGTTTGGAGCTGCTGGATCTTGTTTTCACCAACCATCTTAGTTTCTTCCATTAACCTCTGAAGCTTGGATACCTGCTTTTGATATTCTTCGAGTTTTTCATTCTGCATTTCCATGTCACGTTTGCTAACCGTTTGCTGGCTGACGCTAAGCTGGAGAGTGCGGATGGTTTCAGCCATCTCCAGAATTTGTGCGTCCCTTTCTGCGGCCGAAACATGGTCCTGGTTGATAACCGCCCGGGTCATGATGCGTTTGGCCTGGTCGGCGTAGCGGAGCGTTGATAGGGTTTCCTCATAATCAGATGGGGCGATACACGCGATCATGGCGGTCTTGGAATTCCCTCCCAGGCTGTCTTTTAGCAGCCAGGTAAGAATGGAATCACGGTAGGGGACGACGTCCTTGTTTTTACGAACGCGTCCGGGTTTGTTATCAGCTAACGCAGCAATTACTCTGCCAAGGGTAGTGAGCGACTTGTTGATGTTCGACCCTTCTCGCAACCGTTGGCCCGTTGCTTCCGTTGCCTTTGCTCGTTCTGAACCAGCAAGATCCACAAGTCGAATTCGTGCAGTTCGCTCAATCGTTTCATCAGTGGTTAGATCATGGTGGATTTGTTTCAGCATAATTGTGAAAACTGCATGGGATCGGGAGCTAGTGTCGTTCATTTTAGTACTAGCAGTCGTTCGAGATGTGTCTCCTTTTCTCATATAACGCATCACTTCTGCGAAATTTCGAACTGGAACATCGGTTAGGTCTTTCACATATGGTCCGTCCGTTGGCGACTCTCGGATTTTTAGATAATACGGGGGGTCGGTCCTAGGTACGAGCAGGTCGCGGACATGCTCATTGTACACTTCAAAATATGATACCCGAACGTGGTATGTCACATCAGACGACTCCGAATTCTCGATTCGCTGGAACAGATCCTCGCAAGTTCGGGGGATTAAGCCTGGGTTTTCGGGACTTCCCATCATTGTATAACTCTTTCCGGACCCTGTCTGACCATAAGCGAATATACACGTGTGATAACCTTCGAAATTGTGATCAAGGAATTCTTCGCCCAGACAGTTATACACGTCTTCTTGGGTTGCATAATGGGGGTCGTCTTCATCATGGGACCAAAAGGAGTTGTCAAACGTGAAAGTCTTGTCCTCTACCACTTTACTGCGACTCTGTGCCTTGTGTATTTGAGCTAGACCTGCTGCCGAATCGGGCGCCGATAACGTAGTGCTTTGAGTAGCGGGGTTCATGCGAATCAAGCATCGCGCCCCTCGTCGGATCTCTGCAATTCACCAAAAAAAAAAACCCAAATATTAGAAACTTCCAAGACGAAAGAAAAAGAACGATCGCAAGAATATTCCCCAGATATGGGATACCTCTGGGCAGAAATCCCCTAACTCTGACAACAACCTTGACATTGCCTCCTCCGCCATTTAGAGGAGTACCGGGCCTTGTGGCGGGGGTAGCTGCGACTCTCTCCTTCGACCGCAGGGACGGGGTTGAGGCGGTTGATCTGACCCCGGCGACAGACGCGGACGTAAAAGAAGCCATGCTGGGCGTAAAGCTTCCATATTCGGGCGGGTAATTGGACGATGAATGGGAGAACGACGGTCTTGGTGGGAGGTGGGCAATACTATTGTAGAAACGCGGATCCAAAGACATGTTCTTTGTATTGTTTAGCATCCAGTCAATCTGCAGAGCAATGTCTCGGTGTCGACAGAGATAATTAACAAACATACGATCGATAGAGAGCTGAAGGGGAGGAGAAGGCGGTGGTGGTTGGTGGTGGGAGAGTTGGGCGGATTAAGGGTTCATCATCCAATGCTCCAGGATCTCTGGTTCCCGCGACTCTCTGCGATAGAGGTCTAGTTCCTGCCGCAGACGCGTGACGGTGTCTGAGAGGCCTTCTAGTGTTTTGGTCTTTTCACGTATTGCCTCCGTGTAACTGTCAATCGACCTGGACAGCCGCTCCCACTGCTGGTTCTCCGGATGCTGGCTGGGCTGCGGTTGTTGTGAAACTGCTGGAAAGAGGTTAGCGTGTGCCCTGAGCCCTGAAGCTAGCTAGCTAGTGTAGAATGGGCTGAGTGCGGTTTAGAGTGGTAGTTAGGTATGGGTGATTCATTGGATGTTTTTGTTTTCTTTTGTTTCTCACCGATAATAAAAAACCTTAGGATAGCATGGGACCTAGTTACTCCAAGCGGTTGTGTTGTCTGTCAGTTAGTCCTTGTTCTGGTCTGCTTCCTTGAGTTGTTCAGAAATACAGTGTGAGCGCCAAAACTGACAGGAATGAGATGCTGGTGCTCAGAATTAAGCCAAGGATGTAACCACAGTGTATCACTTCAAAGATGCCGGCAAAGGCCATTTTCCTCTCAAGTTGCTCCCGGGTGTGTATTGTACTGTACAAAAAGGGGAGGAAGCAAGAAGAAGCAGACCAAGAGTGAACATGAAGCAATCTTCCTTTTTTTACTATGTGGTTGGTCTCATGAGTGCATTCTGCAAAACTACTTCTGGAAAGCGTTCACACAGTCAAAGTCCATGGCGCTTGCTCTCTCTCTCTCTCCTAAGATTAACTTATCCTATGTATTTTTTTAATCCAATATTCTGCAGCAATGCATCATCAGATCCCAAAGCACAAGATCTAGCTATACATTGATTGATCTTTTTGCAATGACCATTGTGACTGGGTAAATAACACTGTTCGTCAATTCCACTTTTCACCTCTTAATTCACGGTACCTTGCAGGGCTGGCCTTTTTGTTTCGGCCCAGCATTCCACTTTTCACCTTACCCATGACGTAGTTAGCTCCATATGTTGTTAGCTGAAATCTAGATGCTGTTGCCGTGGTGACCACACTGCCAAGGCGATTGGATGGTCAAAGTGTCAGACTTTCCCACTCGACTAAAAGAGTGAACACTCTCTAGCCAGCGCTAGAAAGTCCTTGAAGCATGTTGTACCAAGCCACTATGTTCCATTCCCTCTGATACAAAGCGGCTTGGACTCAGGAAATGCATGTGGTGAGCAACAGCGAAAGGTTTTTTTAATACCATGAAGGTCTATAACTATCGCTCGCGGAGCTACAATAGAAATGGCATCGTGCGGGCCTTATTAAAACAAAACAAAAAAAAAAAAAAAAATAGGCAGCACGGAGTCCGCCGAGGCGCTGCCAAATGCCGAACATGATGACCGGCTTGGTAGGCTTAACTCAACTCCGAAAGAAAGGCAAGACGCCGAACGTCAGTAACTACCCCATTCTCTCCATAACTTTTCCTCCAAGTGCTCTCGTCGTCGAGAAAATCATTACCCGTAGCCGTCTTTCGGTGCTCCAACATGTCATGTACCGGTTCAAGGTCGCCCGCCGTGAGAAGCCATCCGACTTCTAAATGGGATTATCACTCGGATATGAACAGACAGAGGATGTAGTCATATAAATTAATCGATTCGGGTTCCTATATAACTAACTAGATCGACTTGGTGTTTGGGGTCGTTGCCTTCAACATGAGTCCTTGATATCAAGCCAGCAGTTCACCGCCAATCTCCTTGATAAGCTTCTCGCCAGCAAACATCTCAATCTTCGCTTTCTCCAGCACAGTATTACCCGCTTCCATCGCCCGACACAACTCTAAAATATCCCCGTCCACGGGTGCACAATACACTAGGAGGCCTAGCGATAAGAGCAACCCGTGAAGGTTATCCAGGCTCTCCGATTCCTTCCGTATAGCCTCCAGCAGTGACGCAACAAGCTCTACCTGAATCCCTTCCGTTAGCCTGTCGGGCTTATCCTGTAGTCTCTCGTTGTGATTCATGGCAGCTAGATTGTAAATGAACGATGCGGCCGCGACACGAAGGCTTCCATGTGAGTCGAGTAACGACGTTGTCGCAAAGTTTATGCAGGTCTCACGCAAAAGGTCGTGAGATAGGAGTCGATCCGGATAGAGCTGAGAAGTGAATAGGTTGCACATCAATTGTGCCATGACAAGTTGATGACCATAAGGACAGTCCGATGCCTCTTTGGCACGATCTAATAGGGCCACTAAAGTCTTGTGGTCTTTCTCTTCTGCGAAAAACCCACTCACTCTTGGGTCGATGAAAGCGGTTCGCATTAGGTCGATCACGGCGAAGTGGATCTCTGAAGGTAGTTGGGGAAATTCCACTTGTATAAATCCTGCAAGAGCCGACAAGTTTGGTACGGGTGGTTTTGCAGGTGTGTTCTCCTGCCTGATAAAGACAACCAGTTCTGTCAGGGTAGGATGACTACTCGCCAATCCAATCTTCTGAACTAGTTTATCCAACGGGGGAATTTTCTTGTAACATATATATGAGTCAATCATTCGCTGCAAGCTCGGCAGCTTCAGGTTAGTATGGGGATGAGGTGGCCATGCCATTTGAACCAGTAGCCGGACGTTGCCCCGAAGTCGACTCTCATTAGCACCGCTCCATTCATTATCCTTTTGGCCCTTCAGGAAGGTCATAAATGTGGGTGTAGCCCTGACATTGTACTTTGATGAAACATCAAGAGCATAATTTATATCCACTTTGATTAACACCGCTTTATTCCCAACTTCATCCGCGAGCTGATCATAGGCCGGGTACACAATTTTGCAGGGTGGGCAAGTCGAAGATGTAAAAAATATAACGGCGCACGAGTTCTGCGCTTGCGAGAGGAGATCCTCAACCTCTCTAAGTGTTGTCACATTATGAACTCGTCCGCTTGGAAGAGCTGCCGTTGCTCGTGGTGCTAAACTCGGCTGAGTTGGGGGTCCTTGTACCTGGCCTCGAAGCATGTTGTCAATATATGGCTTCATCATCTGCCCAAATGGTGAATTCAAGAATGTCGCTGGGAGATTCTTGATATGCTCCGGGATGCCTTTGCCAACCAGGAACATGGCCAAATCATGGGTAAAATTGTTGCAATTCCGTAGAAACAAATCGTAGGACTAGTTATAGTATTGTTAAATAATGTTTCGAAAAAGGGAAACCAGATGATCCATACATCTTCAGTATAAGTCCGTGCCAGAGAATCCATATATTCGACAATCACTTCTATTGGAAGCTCTGATCTCCCGAGAAAGAGAGTCTCGATAGGTTGGCCATGATGCGTCGCCCCGGGAGCGGCCTGCTGAATTCCTCGTCCAAAATAGTATTCAACACCGCCGAAAATAAGGGAAGTATGGTATATTGCATCGATCTGGGTGCCAGTGATTTGCAATGAAAGCTAATCAATACCATCGATGATCAGCAAGAGCCGTATATCAAAAGTGCACGACATCCCAACTCTTAGATCATACATTTCGAGCAAGACCCTACAAGCAGTCAGCATCGTAGGAAAAGCACAGCAAGTGTCCACGCATGAAATCCCACATTTGACAGATCGTAGATGTACAAGGTCACGTCCATTGCAAATGGTGAACCGGATGTGACGCTGAATGAAACCTAGATGACTCTAAATTCAACAATAACGATGCGCTGATGGTCATGAACTCCAGATAAGAAACTATTCTTTTTGACGAGAACTGGCGAAAGTATGTGTTATTTATATCAAGAACTTGCAACGAAGATGATCACGGAGATGACCTAGGCTCCAACCCGCCTTACGTCAATGTTGGCAGGCGACACACTGATACATCACCAAATCCGAAGAATCCAAACGCAAAAAGCTCCTCTGGGCAGATACCCTTCACCATGGTAAGTTCCCACTCATTTTAAGGATTGCTCTCCCCGGAGTATTCTTTTTTGGCTTATTTATGCAAAATGAACCACGTCTAACCGTCAATCCCTGAAAAATGTGTAGCCACCAAAGCGCCGCGGGGCAGCCTCCACACCCGTTTCCGCCCAGTCGAAACCAAAAAAGGCCCGGCTCTCCAAACTTGCTAAAGAAAATGATATCACTGCTGAGGAAGAAACCGAAATAAAAGAGGCCTTTCGTCTATTTGCTGTGACGGAACTTGGTAGCGATGCCGAGGAATACGTTTCCGAAAAGGAGGGCGTGATCAGAACTGAAGATATACGACGGGCGCTGGTGTAAGTCATCCACTCGAATCATCATCAATATTTATACGTGCTCTAAGCTGACGCGCCCATGATGTATGCCTTTAGAGCCCTTGGCCTGCCTCCGAATTCCCAGTCCGAGCTGAATTCCATTCTCTCCGCTGTTGACCCGTCTCGAACTGGATACGTTTGCTACGAACCATTTCTCTCGGTATGTGCGCTCAAATTACATTCCCGCACTGAAGAGGCTGTCTCGGAAGAAGTTGGGCATGCGTACCATCTTTTCACACGTGGAACCGACGGACCTATTCTGCTGTCCCATCTACGCCGAGTTGCGAAAGAACTAAAGGAGGATGCGAGTGAAGAGCTGTTACGAGATATGATAAGAGAAGCGAATGGTGGGGAAGGACTGCATGCAGGCGTGAATGTTGAGCAGTTCAGAGACGTTATGAAGAGGGCAGGTGTGTTTTGATTGATATTTCCGCCTGGCACGGCAAGTTCTTTTGCTTCCATCTCGTGCTGGGTTACGTTGATGCATACGGCTTGGAGTCGGCCCTGCTGGCCACGGATTTTTAAATATCTTTTGAAGGCAAAAAGCGATGGCGTTTGGAGTTACCTAAGAGGTGAATCAAGGGACAGAGATGATCGAGGTGTATGAATGTATGTCCATGATTCTGAAAGCCGGCTTTACGTTTGCCAACGGATCGGTCGTGAGCCGAGAAAACTAGAATGCTTAACTATTTGGCAAGATCCGTGTGAGCATAAAAGAAACTGTGAGAATCACTGTCAGACAATATCATTTCCATATAGTTATTGGGCCTCTTGCGCTCAGGGTGGTGTAATAAATAACTCGATAACTATTTAACTACCACGTGCTCACCAGTATTTTGCCAGCCAACAAGGCAAATCTGTGAACCATTCCAAACTTGAACACACCCCTAAGGCCATTGAAAGCCACCTGCAAAAGAAAAATGCCGGGATCGGTGAATCTACTAGTACCTCCATGACGAGTTCTCTAATCAGCCGCCTACTCCGCTCCGGCGACAAAGGAGGCCTACCGCGCTTTAGCCCCTTCCGCCTCGGCCTCTGGATCACGGGCGTCTTCTGCGCCGCCAAAGTCTTCAACGAACATGCCTACGAGCTACAGCTTTCCTCGGGCCCGTCGATGTTCCCGACGATACATTTCAAAGGCGATTACCTCCTGATCTCGAAATATTACAAATATGGAAGGGAGATTGAGGTCGGCGATATCATTACTTTCAGACATCCCTCCTATGTGTTGATGGCGGCCAAGAGGGTGGTAGGGATGCCGGGAGATTATGTGCTGGTTGATCCGGAAGATCCTGCGGGGAGATTGGCGAAGATGATTCAGGTGAGCTTCGTGGTTCAATTGGGGCAGCGGATTCTTCGGCATTGCTAATGCTATATCGAATGGTTTGGATAGGTTCCTGAGGGTCATATCATGGTCACTGGAGATAACTTGCCTTGGTCAAGAGATTCGAGAGACTTTGGGCCACTACCAATGGGTTTGATTACAGGCAAAGTTCTTGCGAAAATGTGGTGGCCGCTTCGATATCAGCGGATGGAAAATTCACTAAAACCTGTCCAGCATGATTTAACGAAGCCGTCAGGTTGATTGGAAATCTCATCGAGAATCGTAGAATCGTTGGGAATACCTTCGTATGATACAACTATATATAATTCCCCAGTGTAATAGCCATATTGTACATTACAGAACTGGACAAAAAGAATAAAACTCCAATAATCACGCGCCAAACCCAGGAACTGCAAGGTGGATTTATCTAAACGATGCCGGGTTTCTGCGTTTGTAAGGAAGAGGTTCAACCCTCTTTCGTTTCAATTCAACATCTGCTCCCTCGATTCCTAACATATTCATCACATCAGCCATATCCTCGTCCCATTGAGTCCTGAACAAATGAGCGCCAATTGGCTTAAGCTGATGTCTGGTCTCAAGGCTTCGGAGGCGGAAATCTTCTCTTTGAACTTTCTCAGCGACGGATTTGTAGTCTAAAGGTTTCTGGTCCTTCTGCTCCATCACGAAAATCGAGAGTCGGTGGTAAGGGCTTCCTTTCAAAGCAACTGGTGGTAACCACGGGAAGAGTACTTGTGATTCTGTAGATAGTTTGTCCAGAGAGACGGAAATGTCGGTAGGTGAAATGGGTACATTGATAGCGAGAAAATGGCAGTGATAGTCAAAACCGTCGGTCTCCAGATTCGGAACATCAGGGTCCACCACCGCGATGGTGACCAATTTTGCTCCTTTGGTAAATGGTTGTATCTGAATTTTGGGCGCCACAGAGCTAACACGAGAGTTCACAAATTCGCCAGGTTGTACGTCCTTCCTGCCGAATGATAACTTCACGTCGACGACCGGGTCGATATGGGCTAGCACGTCCGGAACTACCTTCATTTGTGTAATCCGCTGTACGAGGATCTCTCGTCGATACTCCCTCCATTTCTTGTCCGCGAGATATCGATAGATAGGTTTTGTCATATCACCTGTAAGATCTTGTTAAAAACCCTCGCTGAACAACCCCTATGAAGCACGGCGAACATACCCAGACCGTCCTCAAATTTTCTCTTGATCGTAGGATCATTGATATCTGCAACGATTTTCAGCTTCTCCAGATGCTTTTCCATGCTCTTGATTCTCGTTTGTTTCTGGGCTTCACCACCCGCATCATCGGGGTTCGTTGCGCGTAATCTCTCAATTCGTGCTTTTTCTGTTTCAATCTGTTTTAATTTTTCCGCTCTGTCTTCGAGAAGGACCTTTCGGGCTTCTTGGAAACATTGGTATGGTAGTTGCTCAAAGGGAATATTGAGGGAGCCCTGCAAAGCTGCTCTTCGTCTGCGGGAGCCAATGGGGAATTTTCCAGCTCGAAGGAGTCTCCTTTCTAATCGAGGACTCGTCACTAAAGCAGGATCCGGCGCTCGGTAGAAAGGCTGTTCCGTTGGAGTTTCGGTTTGTGCCTCTGTAGACGGTTTGGAAGTGGAGAATGAACGGGTCGGTTGGAGCTGAATCGCAGCAAAACCGCTCTTATAGGATTGGCGGACGCATTGCAGCAGTTGCTTTGACGCCAGTTCACAGTGCGCCATGGTGGTTTGAGTCGGATAAAGGGTTGGACTAACTGGTCGAGCGTTGTGGTTGTTGAGAAGCAATGCTTGAAAAGGGCTTCAAAGGGGAATTTTTTCGTTGGTCGAATTGGGTTCACTAGCGCCAAAATTCGAAATCCGCAAAATCGACAAAACCGCTTCACGACGAACAATTTGACCATTCACCCCTGGACCTTCTAGTTCATCCGAAGAAACAAAAGACCTCGCCGTGCTCGCCTCGATAACAGCATGAACGGTAGCAAAGCTCTTGGGGCTCTGAAATGGTTAAGTCGCAGTTGTAGTTGGGCTGGTACCCTCGAGCCATCCAAAGTGCGGCCTCTCTCTCCCTCTATTCCGGAATGCTCTTTCATAGCTAACGAATGTCCAAGCAATGCCTGCCAAAACAATTATCGCGATCAATGGCGACAGAGACGCAAGTCTTGACTGGTGCGCCATTGACAGCCTTTGCTGATGCCCACGTAACCTCCGATATACCCACACCGTCATGGAAACCTACTCCCGCGATTGCCACTCTCTACGACTTCCCAACAATGGAGCCGCTTCGGCTCCTCGAATATAAGCACGAACATCTCCTTCTCCCCCTTCGCCGCGATTTATTGCACCGTGCTATTGTCTATGAGGGTGATATGACACGACAAGGCACTGCAAGCACTAAATGGAGATCCGAAGTACGAGGCAGCCGTAAGAAAATTCGACCGCAAAAAGGAACTGGAAGAGCGCGTTTGGGAGACAAGAAATCGCCCATGTTGAGAGGAGGTGGTGTCGCATTTGGGCCCCATCCACGAGACTTTTCAACAGACTTACCACGAAAGATCTACGACAAAGCGTGGCGGACTGCCCTAAGCTACCGATACCGCCGGGGGCAGCTAATCATCGTCAATGATAACATTTCCATGCCCGAAGACTCGACGGTGCATTACTTGAAGGAGATTTTCGACACACATCATTGGGGACGGAAATTTGGGCGATCGCTGCTTATTACAGAGCTGAATAAGGAGAAGCTCTTTAAATCTGTGGCAGAAATCAGCGAAGAGGCAAGGGTACTGGATCGTGAAGACGTGGACGTAAAGGATTTACTCGAGACTGGACGGTTGATTGTTGAGAAGATGGCATTGGATCGGATGCTTGCGAACCATTCCAGCGATTTGCAGAGCGGACCAAGGACGGCGTGATTAGAAATGTATCATCTGTACAGTAGATTTTGATTGAAACATCTATCATCGTTTCTTTTTTCCTCTAGTCCTTACGATTGGCGTCGATCTGGGGTGTTTTTCAAAGGCAAATGTGGCTATAGAATAATGCTTTGATGTTTTTTTGCCTGGTGCATATATATTTATTCCCCAGACAAAATCTTTTTTTATAGTCTATTCATTCCCTTTTTCTATAACAGTCTAAATCAAACAATGTTTCGACGCGATCTTAGGTACTCCTCTTCATTGTTCGGTATGGAAAGCAAAGCAAAGCAGTGTTGAAAATTCTCCGAGGTCAACCGGGCGGAGAAGAGGATAGCTCTCCAACTTTTTCCACCACCAATCGCCGTATCTTGCTCCACTCCGGCTCGAGGGAACAAACAGCATTTGACCCGTTGTCACACCTCGACAAGCCCATTGCTTTGAACCACGCGAGATTGGAATTGCAGACTTTTCATGTCGCTGATGTTCCTCCGATCTAGTTGCGTCCGGTCATCGCCGTTGAGCTGGTTCTCGCGGGTTTCTTCGAACGCGATGCCTTTGAGAGGAAAGGTGGTGAGCCCAGCTTTTATCGGGCAAGCAAGGGTAAGTCACTGGTAGATGCCGATTGTCTTTTCAAACTATTATATTTGGATTGTACTGACAGGATTGAAATGTCCCCCTAGATGGCGACCACTGCCACAGAGATTCCAAAAGAGCTTCCCGGCGATGAGCCCGACGATGTTATATTCAATAATCTCTATGGTATTCGATCGATCGAGCTTAACAGACCCAAGAAATTGAACTCTCTAAATGGCTCTATGGCGCGAAAGATTGCCCCTAGACTGAAGGTGCGCATGGTGTGAGCTCTGTGTGGACTACGCAATGCTAACATTACGATGCTAGGAATGGGAAAAATCGCACCTAGCCAATATAATCGTGATTTCCGGGGCCGGAGAAAGGGCATTCTGCGCTGGAGGTGACGTTGCTACGCTTGCGCAACAGAACACCGAAGGGAAGGAAGGACAACAAAAATCCAAAGACTTCTTCTCTCTTGAATACAAAGTCGACCACCTTATCGCGACTTACTCGAAACCATATATCGCGATTCTTGATGGGATTACAATGGGCGGTGGTGTTGGACTCAGCGTACACGCTCCCTTCCGGATAGCTACTGAAAGAACTCTCTTTGCAATGCCTGAAACCACAATCGGATTCTTCCCTGATGTTGGAGGGTCTTTTTTCCTTCCGCGCCTTGACGGAGAAATTGGGACTTACCTCGCATTGACTTCGGAGCGACTCGCAGGCGTCCAGGCTTTCTATTCTGGAATCGCTACCCACTACCTCCATTCCAGTTCTCTTAGCAATCTCATGACACGTCTTTCAGAGCTGGTTTTCAAGGATTATGCTCCTCTCGCTGACCGGCTCGCTCTGATCAACCGTACGATTTCGGAATTCTCTACCGGTTTGCCGGACGAGAAGATATTACTTAGCGGCAGTCTCCGCAAATCTATTGACCGCTGCTTCTCCAAGCCTACAGTTGAGGGGATCCTTGCCGCTCTTGAGGCAGAAACAGAAAACAGAGAATGGGCGCAAAAGACGATGGAGACCTTGAAGACACGCTCACCGACTGCTCTGAAGGTCACTCTCCGCCAACTCCGCGTTGGGCGCAAATGGTCTATTGCTGAGACCTTCCAGCGTGAAGAAAAGATTGCCGCCCGTTTCATGGAACACCCAGACTTTGTAGAGGGTGTTACTGCGCGCCTGATCAACAAGCCTCCGTCGGACCCCAACTGGAAACCTGCTACCTTGGCAGAAGTTACTGAAAAGGATGTAGATGAGTTCTTCCGAATCCCACCGGGTGAACAGCGTCTTACACTCTTGAATCCCGGCGGAGACTACATGGAATACCCGCACAGACGACTTGCGCTCCCCGCCGAATCGGAAATCCAACGGTACGTGCGGGATTCTGGGGCTTCCAAGACACAAACTATCAAGGAATTTGAGAAAATGTGGGAAGGAAAGGATGGTGTTCGGGCTAAGGTTTCTGAAGTACTTGACCGGAAAACGACAACCACGGAAAAGGGAGGAAGAAAATGGATTGAGGAAGCGTGATAAACCGAGTAATCTACATATTGCTGCCCCACCTGATAAAAGATGAGCCAAATAGAATGTTTTTGTAAATGTACTTTTATTCAGTATTATTCTCGTCCAGATCGTTTCGTCGGTTGAGCTTTCATATCCCCTTTGCCTTCGGGTCTTGATATGGGATGAGTTTTGGCATTTGCCGTGTTTGCCAAGATTTATTACTAAGCACATCGAAGCTAGCTAACTAACTGCATGCCTGGTAGATTCACCATGCCGTAGCACAAGGATCTTAAATACAAAAATCTTTTTCCCACAACAGACGAAAGAAACATTTTAACAGCATTAACAGGCAACATTTGACCATTGCAAAAACCAGCAATATCTGACATCAGCACTCAAAATGCCATGCGGGCTCTACATCAACCCTTCCTGCTTTCTACGAGTGATTATTCCATTGACAATATGGATAGGATGAAAATGCGACTCGACAACACAAAGATGAGAAGGAAAAAAAAACAAACAGAGCGAACCACCGTTATCCTTGCGAATGATATTACAAGAATGTACCTGATCATCTTGTATATACTTCGTCTTTCTCCTTCCACCGTTTACATACCTACGCTTCTACAAAAATGCTAGAGCTCGTCGTTGCCGTTTCCCCGAGCGTACGAGTGTGGACAATGAAGCAATACTATACTATGAAGCCACATACACAACAGATGGAGTGGACTTTACCCGACCCAGTCGGCCTGATTTCTGGTCTATTTAATTATAGACAGTGAGAAACTGGGTGGCTGGAGGGAGACATCTTGAAAAGAGCCTTGATCTAATTGTTTCGCTTATATGGAGTGGACCGTGACTGACCGATCAGTCAGATGGTTACGGAGAGTACTCCGTAGTGAAATAGCTGATTAATTCAAAATACGATTGGGCAAGAAAAATTCGATTTCACGTTGTGTTTTCAAATTTTTGGCAAATATATTTCATATGTTGTAGAATGGAGAACCCCATTTCATATAACTACTCCTTACCTCAATTTCATTATTGTCAATCACTCACAAGACAATCTCATGAAAAACGTCCTGCCCATACCCATTATACTTGGCCTTCTTTCTTCCAAAATGAATCCGCATCGGGATGGACCTTCCACCCTGGCCTTACACCCTTTCTCTCTTCCCGCTTCTTGGAAACATCAACACCAAATCTCTCATTTGTAAGGTCCGCCAGATGCTGTATCCCACCGGGACATGCCTTCTTCACCGCTTCTTCAGACGTAAAGCTGCCCATAAGCTGGGGTGCACCCATTGGCACAGCGTCGCCCCGATCAACTTGCCACATGTGATATGTCTTGCCATAAAGAGGCACCACGTTTTCCATTTCAGCAAGTTCGGCCTTGTCCCAAACAGCGGCAGGTGTGCCTAGGATAGCCCACCTTCATCAGCCCAAACCTTCCCTTGCCTCATAAAGTATGCACGGACAGACGGATAATATCACACCTTTTGGAGCCGGCATAATGAGCATGCCGCTTTTGACTTCAAACTCGTGAGAATGCCATAGCTTGCGCTCTTCCTCGGGGAGTGTCTCGTATATTTTGGGTGTGACCATGTACTCGACACCGATCAGGCGGGCGTTCTTCTCCGGCGTGTCGTAGATGAGGCATTGTCTAAAGTCTACAGATCGCGGTTTCGCTAGTTAGTAATGGGCGTTTCTTTCAGGAACCCGATTGGGAGATAGGATTTTTAACTACTGACCCGCGTTTATTTGGCTGCAGTAGTGGTTAGCTTCCACGCACCGCGTGGGATCATCTGCGTATACGTGATATGCATGTAAGTGCGCGCAGATTTGGTTGACGGGATCAAAATTTTGGACCATCGATGCTCCGGTTGTGAGCACTTGGTTTTGGAGCGTCATGGGTTCTCCGGGAACCTCTTTTGCGCCGGTTTGAGACATGGTTATTGCGTGGGACGAATGTCTCTTGGTGAAGGAGATAGAAGCAAATTAGATCTAAAAACAGAACTGATAGTGTTAATTATCGCCTCTCGAATCATATCCATAGAGCTAATTATTATATCCTATATATCTATTCCATTCAACGCCGCCCCTTGCCCAGTGCTTATTTCAGGGTTGACGTCATAACGACCAACTCGTGGCTGCGTTTATGCCAAACAGCATACTCCGTATATTGTGCCAAAATACAAATAATGTCCCACAGAAGCGAAGGCGAAACCAAAAATAGAACTGACATCATGGTTCCTGGGCCCAAATCTACCTTGATGATCTGGTTCTCTCATTGATTTCCCCTGACTTCGAGTGCGTTATAACCATGAAGTCCGGATAGAATTCACATGGCATTCTTCATCTCTCTCAAAGCATTCATAACGTCCACCGGGTCCGTCATCCCAGTTGCTTTTTGGATTTCGGGGTCCTATGTAGTAGGCTAAATCAGTCATCGAACGCGTTGCTCAAGGGAATATCCTGGATACGCACCGTAACTCTCATAAAAACATTATGTAACTAGAAGGCTTGCAGTTAGCCATGTTCCCAAACGAGGTTTGGTTGCAGCGGTTTCTGTGTACACACCTTCTCATCCCCGATTGTGAATTTTCCGTCTGTCCGTTCATTACTTTCGCAATACGCCTGGAGCTTTTGTATCGGCTCTGACTGGGATACCGAGGCGCAAAATTTCACATTTGATTTCGTGTACTCATGACCGGGCTGTGAAAAGGAAGGCTTGATTAACAGCTGTCGAAAGTCTGGCCAAATATATATAGCTCTTCCCCCGAGCCTTCTTAGATGAAAACTTACGTAAACCTTAGTATCATCCGGCAGAGCTGCAAGAACCTCGTTGAGAGCCTTGTGCATTTCTTGAGCATTGCCCTCGAAGAATCGTCCACATCCTGCCATCGCAATAAGCACATCTCTTCCGCAATTGTCTCTTTCTCTCCCCAAAACCTACCAGCAACAAAGAGGGTATCACCAGTGAACACTATTCTCTGATCTCCGTCCTCCGCAAAGTAGCAGATGCTATCTTGCGTATGGCAGGGGGTGTGCAGGGCGGTCACAGTGATGCGTTGACCGATCTTGAATTTCTCCCCATGGGAAGGAGTATGCGTAGCCAATTTGCAATCCTTGCCGCCAATTACGGAAAGATTGCCAAATTGTTGAAGCTAATATCATCAATCGGACTCTGTTAGAAGTGCATCAAAGAAGAGGCCATATGCGGGGGGGAAACAAGCATACAATTCCATCGTTTCCGCCAGCATGATCCCAGTGGCTTTAACACGTCAATATCTCGCGGCGTTGAAGGAAAGCTATAACGGCAGATACTGACTGATGCGTATTGATAATGGATTTCAAGTTGATTTTCCCGGACTCAATATGAGACTTCAACACGGGAATCACCCTGATATCCCGCTCTGTCAGCATCTCGGCTTACTAGCAATTGCTTCAACAATCTAAAACATACTCCGGCGGGTTTGCAGGGTCAACGATCATGGCATCTTTGGTCGGCTCATCGGATATCAAGTAGGCATAATTGTTGCCTTTGCCGGTCCCTGTAGTCCCATGCCGCTGTTTGTTAGTAAAAGACTAGTCCTTAAAATCCAAAGCGGATTCCTGTCTCATGATGCGCTCATCTAGAACTGTAATTCGGCTGTTAACGGGAAACGTACACATGGGAATCGATTCGATGTGCATTTTGCGTTTTGATGCAAATTTGGATATACCCGAAGATGATATCAGTCGTCCTTGAAAAATCCGGCTTGCTAGCATGAGTTTTACGAAAATGCAATGCTATTACGACCAAGTGATGAAGAATTCGTGTCCGGAGGGAAGGGGGATAGACTGGATAACGTGTAGTTTAAGCGAGTTCAACGCGGGGTTTGGCGGCTGCCGGGCCTGCCATGCCAAGCATCAAGGGAAGATCGAACTCCTGCCGTTCGGCAAAGCTGAGAAGAGTATTAAACTTACTTCTCAACATGGATTATTTATAATCTGACCGGAAAGATGCAGCCAATCCATAGATACACACTGGTTTAACGGAATTATGGTACTTGGAGAAGGCACATGGGGTTCACCCTGACTTCCCGTAAATTACCACTCTACCTTGATACCGCTACTAACCACCGAGAACAACCCAACGACACTTTTGGGAGCTCGCGTGGATGTGAGGCCCTACTCTGTTGGCCGAATGGATTATTCAGCTCTGGGATTGAGTCTTGTTTCAAACCGGCTTGACATTTAGCATCCCTTTTTTCCTCCCTTGATGTATCTAGCACGGCCTTCGGGCAAATATATTGTTGCGTTTTTCCATGAGATACTAAATCTGTTAGACAACTCCTATAGGTTTGAAGGTCCGCCTCCTGTTTAT
The DNA here is from genome assembly GCA_001430945.1 of Amauroascus niger. Classification (NCBI taxonomy): domain Eukaryota; kingdom Fungi; phylum Ascomycota; class Eurotiomycetes; order Onygenales; family Onygenaceae; genus Amauroascus; species Amauroascus niger. The sequence goes on from LJPK01001442.1 coordinate 71,023, forward strand.
GCTCCAGCCGTGCTCTCCCAGGCCAGTCGTACCGGACTCAATATCTGATGTCTCCTCTGGGAGTTTCGCCGAGCCCTCATTCACCCTGATAGAGACTTCAAACCCGTCCTTACTGCTTTCGATTAAGGCGAAAATTCGATCCCTCCAATAACCCATTCCATGTTGAGAAACTGCCTCAACGTATGATAGAACCAAATATTGCTTTCGAAGCACAAACCACGAATTGGACTTCAGGATGTGCTCAAACCATGCATAGATACCTTCTTGATAGGGATCCTTTTCTGCAACCGGCGACCTACGACCCACTAATATATTGGTGATTTCGTCGGCAAAGTCTGTCAAGAATAGCGTGTGATGTCGGCATATTTCCTTTAAAACCCCATCCCATGTTGAAAACATATGGTCCATTCGATCTCCGAGACTTCATATGCGGGCCGTGCGGTTAGTGGAGATTAACGTGATGGATTATACCGAGATTAGCTGCTCACCTCCTAGATTCTGGAATTAAGATTCCGGCGCGCAGCAGCGCCCTTGCGAGGAGTGGACTCCCTCTTGTCTCGCGTTTACAGATTCTCACAAGCTCACGTGTGCTTGAAACCAAGCTCTGGTTTCTATTCCCATCATTTCGTCCAGCTCTACTTGCGGCAAGAGGCTGTAAAACACTCCATATTGCCTCGCACAATAATTGCTCAGAAGGCGCGGAGTTATCCATCGGTTTAGGGTTTTTCGGTACACTATCTTCAATTTTCGCCCAGTAGAATTCCCGCAGCCATTCAAGCGACCGCTGCGCCGCATTTCGTAAAACCGCCAAAGATGGAAGTTCGCGATGGGTCGCTTCGTGGCGTAGTTCCACAAAGGAAGCAGGCACCCCGAGGGTCATTGCCTTCTGGTACATGGTTTGCTTCCGTCCATGTAGTTTGGAATCTACCAGGCCGGTCACAAATCTGCAACAGCGCATTAGCGAGAGGAAAGAGGCGAGAGAGAGAGAGAAAGAGAGAATATAAAAATGGGTTAACGGGTGAAAAATATGACATGAATGTATCTTACCGACAAAAGGCCGAGGAATACGTTGCGCGTATCGAAAATATCGAGTTTTTGCTTGCATCGTCATGCAAAATGGCGTCCGTTAACAACGCTGTCGCCTCCACAGCATGCGGCAGGTTTCCACGAATTTTCCAAACCCATACCTACTGCAGGTTAGCATGACAGGGGATCGGATACAATGGTCTGGGTGGACGGCAAAAGCACAGTCATACGAGAGCAGAGGCCATGGAGCGCATGTCTGGGCCTTGATAGCTTGGTGGTGGGTAAAATTGGTCTCGCACAGTGACAAGCTGAGAGTGCTCCTTCCAGGGAGTGAAATGTAATTGCGGCATTGTCGATATCTCGTTCTCCTGCCTTCTTTTTTTTTTTTTTTTTAATGAACAGGCAATTTTAATTCCTAATTCCCTCGAAGCGAAACTGAAAGGTGACTCGAGAAAGCAGGATGCCAGCAGGATATAAACCGAACAAGCCAATGGGTATCAAAAGGTCAGACAAGAGGCCAGCGAGACCACACTCCAGAAGCATGGGAAATAAAGAAGGATATGGCATTTACTCCATCTGATTGTTTATAAATGAAATGCAAGGATTTTGCAGTTCTGCACCCCCAGACTTCCCAGCTCTGATGAAATTGCAGACTTGAATTTGATATCAAAGTTCAGATTAGATTGAAGCTAAGAAAATGCTTAACTCGCCCAACTGCAAACCGGTGTCCGCCAAGGCCCAATGGATTGGTGTCTTGAATACCATTTAAGATGTTGAATTGCAGATTGAGATGATAACTGGTTATTTCAACAAATACTTCCCTTATCACCATGTGAACGTCAGAAGAAAAAGAAAAGAGAAGGTTAAGAAAGCGCATCGCAAACTTCATAGCTCTTGGATTGAAAACCACCTGAGAACTTCACCAGGCAAATGCATTTTTAGTCAAAAATTAAGAAATAAACAACCCCAGGCTACATGTTTCTTAGCTTCCCATTGCTATTTGTAGGTCACGCAAAACATGAATTTGCTGATACTTGATGGTCTGTTAACTATTTGAGATAGGAAACTAAACAGTCACACACACTGCCAGATATTGTACGTGACAAGCTCTAGAAACAAAAGTTACAGATAGTTAACACTTCAATACAGACCCAGGAGTAGTTGGCAAAGTGTTTCTGATGTGAAATGATCTTGCCATCTCTGAGATGTGGGTTTCACATTTAATTTAACCATCTTGCCCTTCATATTGTGTTGAATCAGGGTAGGTATGTTGGCATGCAATTCTTTGTGGTAAATCCGTCATCAATCACTTGGTATCATAAGCAGGTAAGTTACTGAAGATACATATTATAATTGGCTAATATATGGAGTATGTATGGACGATTAATACATGATATAGTAAGGGTGGCAGAGAGCTGCACGAATCCGTGGTCCAGCCTCAGACAGCACAACGACTCGAGGAGTGATGGGTTAGTCTCTTTCTTATCCCGCCCCTTCATCTCCGTCATTTTCAACGGGTGGTGGACTGAAAGTTTCCTCCAATTTCAATCCCCTGCCTGATACCGGCTCAGGTTTAGATATCGGCCCATCAAGAGTTCCTGTCCCCCAATGTCGTGATAGCGAGGATGATTCTTCCCACGACACAGCATCGGGTTCGTCGTATAATCCAACGCCGATGAGAACTTCATCGGATTTACTGGTGTTTTCCGAAGAGAATAGTGGCGGGGTTTTCGGTTCGGGGAATTCGTGATATGAGAACAGTTCCGGCGATGAAGCCGCGGTAGTATCGCTCGAAGCGGGAACAGTATAATGTGGAGGCGAGTTTACTCGCGGTGAGTGGGAATATCCATAATCCATCGAAGTCGATGCCACCATGGGAAGGTATGTCGGCCAGTCAGACTCGGGTTCAGGCGCGTGGTAAGTCATGGGTCGTTGAGATGGCAGATAATAGTCATCGAATAACGGTTGTGTTGTCCGCATTGTTTCGAGTTGCCGTTGATTGTTGTCGAGATTCGACATGCCAGTAAAATCCCAACTAGCAACGCTGTTACAAGCAGCAGAGAGTTGCGTGGTGGTCGAGATATCCACCCTGTTGGGAGTAATCCCGAAGGGATGGCAAGGCTGGTAGCTAGGCATAGGTGTGATTTTCGTGTGCGAGGTGGTGGTTGCTTTCTGAAGGGCAGCATAAAAGCTCGCTGCTAGTTTATCACTCTGAGCGGAAAAGCGACGACACGATCCACGCCTGGGCATCGCATCCTTTCGCGGACTGCTTCCGGCGCTGGCGATCTTGGAGATTCGGGTCGAGTGTCTTCTTGCCAGGCCACTCGAATATGCCGGGTTCAGATATCCGGGAGTCTCGCCCAAATTGATGGAAGACATGGTGTCGAATTGAGCCATGATGTTTGAAGGAAATGATAAAGATGAGGACCAGATAATGTCCTTATAGAGGAAGTACCGGGCATTCAACGGATAGAATTGACTATAGAGAGAGAGAAAAAAAAAAAACACACAGAAGCAAATAGGATTCAAAGAGTTAATAATCCTACTTTGTATATGCTGGCCTGCTTCATAAGAAGAAGGATCATAACCGGCTGGCATGCGTAACATGGAAGAGCCGGCTGCTTGGGTATGGATATAATATCTGGTTAGTGGAGAGTGGGCATGGTGTACCCGAATGCCGTGTGGTTGAAGTTACCATCGCAGGGCCTTTTTTTTTTTGTGACCAACATTGCAGTTAGCAACTAGTTTAACTAAGATTTGTTTGACCAAGAGCTTCCAGAATGCATCCTTGATACGCAACTGGGTCCCAGGCAAACAAAGGTGGTTGAGAGAGTTCTCGTAAGAATGCGAGCAGCAGATTCAAGGTTTTGGGGGGGGACGGAGCAAGCGAGGAAAAAAAAAAAAAAAAAAAAAAAAGAATCCCCTTTGGTATCGCCAAGATTGGGTTTGCGGCTAATAATTGGGGAAACACCTCCTGCAGGGACAGGAAAGCAGGCCCAGCCGCTTATGGCGGGTGATGCTGGAACAGATTTGGCGTATGGATCTCCAGGATTTTAACTGGGAGGTTCCCCAACCTTAAGCCCTGCGAGCCCCCGAAGGGCCAGAGCCCAAGGCTAGTTAGTTAGTTACAGTTAGTTAAACCGGGGCTTTGGCCTCCAACGATTTCGCGCCCGGAATTGAATATATTACCTAGCGGCCCTAGCCTGTGGCTGGCCGGGGGCGCACGTACGTAGTTACCGTATTATAGAACCACCCCTGTATTTACAGTAAGGCCCTAGGGTGGATGACGGCGTATTGTATTTTGCACATTTTATGGGGAGAGCTTGGCTGAGGTCTCCCTTGCATGCGGTGCGATGTGTGACTGGAACCTCAGGGACATTCCATTTGCTACCATTTTCGGGATGTTAACTCAATCACTCCTTGGAGACCAGCTCTGTAATCCAGAATGTCTGTATCGGCAGCTGTATGCGGTACTCCATGGATCATGTATGTACGTATCATGGCCCTTTTTCAATGTCACATCACACTAGCTGCTGAAAGAGCGATGATAATATTGTGCATTAAGGATTAACATGCAAAAAAGGGCAACATGTGATGACACCCTGCTGAAGGGACGCCTGTAGCTAGTTTCGCAATCTGACTAGGTGCAGCATTAAAAGTGATATTCTAGGTATTGTCTTATGGTCCCTGTACATGGAACCTACACGTCCAATCGCTTTGTTCGAAAAGCTTTGTACCAGAGAACACCCTGTGCCCCATAATTATACATCGATCAGGACTTGCTCAATCCTCGGCTTCTGTTCTGATTCGAGAAATCCTCCCCAACCCTTCCAGGCTCCAGCAACTGGACCTTCAAAATTTGAGGTCAAAAGATGGAGAAAAAAGGGCCACATCTCCACCTCCCCCACCTCTCAAGCAGAGGCCAGCTTGCACAGAACTTGTCTTGAAAAGCTCTGTCAATCGCCACACACACACACACACGCACGCTCTCTACTAGAAGCTTGATGGCCACAAATCGTGTGAAACTGTCTTTTACAGTCGTTAGTTACGTCATAGCTGTGCCTTCATTCATTCATTGCATTATTTAACGGTGTGATCTTTTCGACACGTGCAAATTTTCTGATTGAAAAAATAAAAATGTATTTTTGGAAACTGCACTCTTAAAAAATGGGCTTTTGACGCGACGATAACCAAGGCCTCCATGTTTTGGTCAGAGTACCACTCCACCCACAAAAAAATGTGACCTCACAAAAAAGGGATCCTCTTTGCTCGAGCGGATTGCCTTGAAGAGCAAGTCCTCCTTTAGCTGCGAGGATCTTCCCTGCTTTCTGTACCGACCTGAAGAAGCGACTTCGCGTCCTCTAGGATTGTGCAGAGAAGTAATAGCTTCCCTCTCACAGTCCCCGCGGGGGGGGGGGGGCGAGTTGCGAAACTGATAACTGCAAGGACTTTGTAGCTTGCAAGGCTCTACATATGCATCTGCATCTACGGAGTTTTCAAGCACAAAGCTGTCAGCCAACGGAGGTTCGAGAAGGCCCGCTTGAGAAATTCGGCAGAAGCCTAAAGCAGCATAATAAGGAGAAGGCTTTTGTCGCCATCCTAGGCATTTCTACCCGTTTCAAGGTTGCTGGGTCGACCCTAAACAGTACATATATTAATCAGTTGGCTTGGACATGGAATGATACGAATTTGAAGGGTAACTGCTAGCTAGTTTATCCATGCATATTGACAAGGCTAAGGATTCCCCAAGACAGAGCACGCTTGATGGCGGTTCCATCAACCACCCAACCACAGTGATGCTTTTTTCACATTGAAAACGAGAAAAACCGTGCATGGTCTCGTGGGTCAGATTTGTACAGTTATTTTTTGGCTTTTCCGCAACGCAAAAGCTGAGCGCACAAGGGTCTTGTTATGCATGCATGCCTTGCAACACACCAAATAAATCAGACTAATGGGTCACAAAGAGTAGGCTCGAGGCATGCTCAAATTATTGCTTTTTGACCGACTCGAGCTGCGGGCTGGGAGCGAAAATCTCGAGCTAGCGTATTCTTTCAGCCTCCAGAAGATCCCAGCTTCATCAGTCTCCGGAAGTCGTCATGTCCCCCCCCCCACATGCAAACATGGCGGACCAGGCATGAGATTCGAGTGGTAACTAGTTATGTTGACGGCTATCGGTTCTGGAATGTGGCCAAATCCCCCAGGAATCTGATTCAACTGTATATGTAGATCCATGTCGTCCGAAATAATTAGCTCGTCCACACAGCAGGGCCGATCGTCGACACATTTAATAAAAGGATATATAATTCCGACTCTTCGAATTACCTGCCAACCGGAAGATGTGTCGCCGGACCATGGGTCTGGGTTGCCATCACGCTCATGAAATTCGTGTCTTACACTGGAATTTAGCAAGACGGGGTCAAGAGAGAGATCAGCGGGACAAGACGGCACATAGCAAATCAAAGCATATTATCCCGCTTTTCACGACCAACTCCATACTTGGAGTATGAGGAGCAATCGAGTAACTGGCGGATTGGCGAGCGCAAGGTTAAAATCCGTTTCAGATAATTGATTGTTCCCTCTTTGAACCGAACCTGACTGATTCTCGCTGCACAAGAGAGGGAGTTTCACTAGGGCCCATGCTCGTTCGCGGAGGCCGGCTTGGTGAGAAGTTAGGCGTGTTTTGGTTGACGAGCGCCCCTCCCAGACGCGGCAAAACCACCCTCCTCAAAAGATGGATGTTCCAGTCAAACTCCACACAGGCTGAGACTCAAGAGGTGTAGTTAGTGAGTTAGTTTGTGATGTGTGATTCTGAGTTAAAGTTGGGTTGATCCTCTTGACAGCCCATAACTAGTTAACTGTCTGATCGCAAAGTTCTTCGGTTCTTGTAAAATATGACTCATAAGCTTGATGCACTGGACGTAACTATGGCATATATTCTGGACTCGGGTCCTCACAAATTGGGCTGGACGGGAACACGACACCATGTACTCCATACGGAGTAGTTAGTTATAGTCAACAAGTTAACTGGTTGACGGGCAAAAGAAGAACAAGACGCGCTTTCGACCAGCTCACGCCTCATGCCCCATAGTAGTTAACTACGAATTGGCTGTGCAACGCGATCTATCTCTGCGATGAATGTGGTGCGGGTGATGCCTCTGCCCCACACCGTATTTGAAACATGTCTTCAACTAGTTGCCGGACGATTTACAAAAGCAGGTCTCGAATTCTGAACTTTCAAAAAGGAGAATGTGATTGATGCCCCACCACACATGCACCCGTGGGGATGAGAGAAGAGAGAGAGAGAGAGAGAGAGAAAAAAAAATTGTACTTCGTAACTCGTTCGTCACCCTTGGTGCAGCAGAAATGGTATGACCAACGAACTTACTTGCACCGACTACGACAGACAGCCCGGCTACAACAATCACTTTCACTGATATTGGATGCACGACCCCGATAACTAACAAAAATATGCCTGGGGGTGGACTAACGAACTCAATGCTACCTCGACTTGCCGACGAAACTCACCGCATGACGGGGTTGCCGCTTGCTGCTCGTCCCCGGTCCTTGGAAACGCCTTTGATAATAACTTTTGGGGCCCCGCCGGCTCCAACGTATATAACTACAACAGTGGTTAGTCGTTACCTAGTCAGTCCCCGACTCCCCATGCACTACGGAGGAACTTTGAAAGCCAAATGAAAAAAAATTCGAGCTCCCAGAAAAGCTGTTGGCCCGCTCGTATCCAGAGCAATTCTCTGCTAGCCGCCAGGTCAGAATCCGAAAACGAGAAAACGAACATTAACGCAAGTCCTTTAAGGATCGCGTCATCTCGTCTTTTCGGGAGTCATGCCGAGGAAAATATAGCAAAAAAAAAAAATGCTAAACCAACATTTCATGGCGTGCCCTTTCTTAACCGAAACTTCTCCGGACGGAGGATTCTTCAAGCCCAACCTGGAAGACAAAGTGACCACGCGGGTTATATGGACTAGTTAGTCAACGAACGTAGCCATCTTTGCTCCAAGAATAGCCTTCGTGCCATCCTGCGTCAAAGCGTCGGCCCAGGCTCTTTGCATCATCGTCGTAACTTGTCCCATCCTGCAGCCGAGCGATTCAAATTTCACAAAATCCATATATTTGTGTCCTCTGTACTCCCGTATGCGACTTGTCCAGGCTGTCCTGGTCTCGTGCTACACAACTTTTTGGATCGCGCTGCGGAAGAATGCCGCTTTCAGCCTGGACGATCGATTCTTTCTGATGTGGGAAAAAAAAAAAAATCAAATGTGATGGGCGGTTAGCTTTTCCAACAGATTGCAATCGACGGTTCGTCACGAGAAAAGCATCCTATTTGAAACGAGAAAAAAAAAATCCTTTCGGTAACATGGCACGAATCAGCATTTTGATGTTGCGCCCCATAACTAACGACCAGGTGTCCTTTTTCTCGACACGCTGGCACAGCACTTGGGTACACGTCGAGGCTCCAGGGTCAATAAATAAAGGACCGGCTCCGGCTTGGACCCTGGTACACAAGGCAATTGCAATATCAATGAAATCTTGTGCCATGCTGGAGGCGCTTGGACATATTGGTTACATTTTCCCACCTGGATGGAACAGGAGATCAATTCCGTTTCCGGTTTGACAGGCATCTCGAAGCCATCGACGCTATGACGGTGCATTGGTACAAACACCCAGGATAGTTAACTAATCACCAGAACGGCCCAACCTTGATCGGGCGGCCCTCCGTCAATCATCTAGCTTTCCTCTCACAACCTGCTGACAGGATCTATGTCGTTACCTGCCGCCCCTTTGCTACACGGCTTGGCAATCCCGGGGTTTCTGAAAAAACCCCCTTCGGGCAAATAAACCATCGTGCATATGCTCCGTATGCCGAGACGATGGCAATTTCAAGGATGGAAGCTGGGTCCGCCTGGCTACAACTCATCGGATCAGAGAATTGATTGATCGCCAGAATCAACGCCCCCTGCATCCCACACAACATGACTTCTGGATTTAGCATTCATCGGTCAAACCGGTGAAAGTACTCCGGATGTTTATTGGCCCGGAACTTTGAGGGACAAAGTATGGTTGAAAGGCTGTGTCTGGTTAGAAGCGTTGTTGGAATGCCGGTGTTCAGCTCTGTACGAATTGCCGGTTGCATCGATTTTTCCCTGCGTTTGCTTTGAAGGATCTTCTTAAACCGCAATATCACCGAGAGCAACATGGAAATGAATGTTCGACTCTTCGTACTTCCGCGAGGTAGACTAACTAGATGCCTGCTCGATTTGACGATCGACTTGAGACATTTGACGGTGAAAGACCGCAGCCCAAAACGGCAGCGCCTGACGCCGCTTTGCCAGTCAACAATATTGGCGGCACGTGCATCAAATCGCACCCCCGCCAAACAGTTCTTTCCTGTCGCAGACCGCCCTGACACCGCCGACTCATGATGCAGCCATCGTGGGGCTGCTTTGTCGCTTAGGGAGAACAGTCGACTCTGGATACCAGCAATGGAAGACCCCATCCTTTATCAGAACTTTGGCTTATCCAATTGATTGACCGCCTCAAGCGGCGCACCTCTCCTACAGGACGAAAACTGTCACACCAATCAGACATTGGGTATTGAAGTTGGTGACTACAAGGAAGTGCCATTTGATAAAACTAGGCCTTCAGAGCAGATGCCGGACAATCTGGCAAGAAGATCTAATCCGAACAAGGATGTGTGTCATGCAAATGTTGAATGCTTCCCTTAAAGGTGTTCAATATTCTGGTAACTGGTTCTCCATGCCCCTAAGATCATGCCTTGGATTTCAGGTGGAATGTGGATCATGCCACAATCTGCGCCTCTTTTGAAGCTGTTGTGATAAGTTGATTTTTTCATGTCCAGCAGGTCACCGATCCACTCAGGCCTCAAAATTCGGTGACCTTTGTTGATAGCGGATTTAGGTACTTGGTTCAATACCAATTGGTTTTTTCACTTTCGTGGCTTCCTCTCCAATGACCTCATGAGCCTTTCGTCTGGTGTTATTTCATTCGCCGTTGCTCTTATTTCCTGATCCCATGCCAATATCTTTCCTATAAACCGCAGAATTGGTATTCCCTGGTGGGATTGTTGTGATGAAGTTCTCCAAAGATGTTTCCGGAATTGGGGGGCTCAGATATCCAATTCCTTATCATACCTGGTAAGGAATAAGTTCAAACTAGAACAAAAACAGTTGGGGCTTACTGTCTTTATCAAAATAGGTGGAAAGAGTGGACTTTGTTGAATGATTCCCAGCGGAGGAAGGCCGAAGTATCCAATGTGCTGCGCCAGCGCCAGTGGAAGTACATATTGGCCGTGGACATTATCTACGGGGTCAAGGAGATCCTTTCCTTTGAGAAGCTCAAATGTCTATACTCAATGATTCAGCATTTTCCCTTGCATCTCACTTTTGCGTGGATGCTTGTTGGACTCACCACGACACCTATTGACCATATATCAACTGGGAAACCCCAAAGGGAGCTACACAATATAGATCAGCAATGTACCAGTCCTGATTTGCATATCCTTCAAATATCATTTAACCAGATTCTGTTGGAACGGGGTGACCAGATAGTTCTGGCGTGGTATGTCAAGACCTATAGTTAGATGGCCCTGTTGCTTGTTGTTATCGGAATTCTGAAATCCCTGATCCTCAACATCTTCAAGGCTTGTGTTGTACTCACTTTCCATCAAAACATTTTGGGGTGAGATATCTATTAATCAATTGTGAATAGCCACCCAAAACAGACCATGAAGCAGGTTGCAACTAATGAACTGCAAAGCAAACCAACTGACTTGTGATTTCTCACCGGGTTTGCTCTGTTTGCTCTGTTGCAGCTCAGAATTTGCATCGTAAAACCCAAAACATATTGTCGGCGGTTGACCATGGCCGATGCAATTTGACTTGTCTTTTTACTGTAGCTCCTCAGTATGAACATATTCAGTTTTTACTGGAATATTAGCAATTCAAGATATCTCCTGTGAACCAATGCTCTTTTGAAGGAATTGGTGCAACCACTCCATACTGTGACATCAAAAATTTGAATCTCCACAAGCTTCAAAAGCTTCATGCACATTGCAACTCAACAACACATCCCCTTAAACATCCAAACTTTTCCATGTCAACCCGCCAGTGGATTGCTAAAATTCCACACACCATGCCGAGCCTTGAAGGTGTTTTTGGTGAGTCTTCATTTGTTGAAAGGTTGCGCTTGGTTGCACTGTGGAAAGATGACTGTCTCGACAAAAAAGACTAACAGATAGATTTTTTTTTTTTCGTTTCTCATTAGCCGTCCATAAGCCTGGTGGATTATCCTCTGCCGAAGTCCTCCGCGACCTCCAGCGGCACTTCAACCCTTCCAAGTTCTTTCAACCCTGGCTCACCGCCGAGCGCGAGCGTCGCAACCGGGAACCCAGAAACCAGCAACGAAGACGCCGGGATAAGCGCATCCAAGTTAAACTGGGCCATGGAGGCACCCTCGACCCGATTGCCACCGGCGTGCTGATTGCTGGTGTGGGGAAGGGAACGAAACAGTTGAACAACTTCCTCGCCTGCACAAAGACCTACGAGGCGGTTGTGTTGTTCGGTGTTGCGACTGATTCGTACGATCGTGTTGGCAAGGTTGTCAGTCGTGCGCCATATGAGCATGTTACGAGGGAATCCGTGGCAGAGGCGCTGAAGGGGTTCAGAGGGAAGATTATGCAGCGACCTTCGATCTTTTCCGCGCTAAAGGTACAGGGGAAAAAGCTCTACGAATATGCTAGGGAGGGGAAAGAGCCGCCAGTGGCGATAGCAGAGAGGCCGGTTGAAGTGCTAAACTTGGAGATTGTCGAATGGTACGAGCCTGGGACGCATGAATGGAAATGGCCTACTGAGGAGGCCGGAGCTACGGAGAAGGGCTTCGCAGAAAGAATGATCGAGAAAGAGAAGGATTTTATCAAGAAGGAACAGGAGGATGTTCGAGGAATTGATACCTCAAAACGAAAGCTGTCGCCGGCGGCAGACGGACTTGCCATTCAGGAAGATGGCATTTCGTCGAAGCGTCAGAAAACGGAGGTCTCTAGTTCTCAATTTGACACAAACCCGGAAGCCACGGTGGCAGACTCGAAGCCGATCGCCGAACCCGAACCTGAGCAATCCCAATCAGCGCTTAATTCTGCCCAGCAACCGATCGCGTCCCCGCCAGCCGTGAAGCTCACAATGACAGTGACCTCCGGTTTCTACGTCCGCTCTCTCGCGCACGACCTTGGCCTAGCGTTGAACAGCAATGCGATAATGACTTCCCTAGTACGCACTCGTCAAGGAGAGTTTGAGCTCTCACCTGATAAGATATTAGAGTATAAGGACCTAGAGGCTGGTGAGGAGGTATGGGGTCCGAAGGTCCAGAGGTTCCTAAATGAATGGCAAGAGAAAAACGAAGGCGGTGGTAGTGGGAATGAAAGCTAGCAACTTTCCCTTGCTGGAGTGAAAACTTCTGGCAGGAGCCTTAGTGGACGGAAGCACAAGAAGAGTCGTCTGGTTGAGTAACAGCAACCAATATACGTACCTCTTATGAAAACACATTTGATTGGGGTTTCCTTGGACCCCTGACGATAACATTTAATCAGCACTCCTTTGAAATGTGCTATAATTTTCCGGCTTTTATAGGCCACTCTATGGTACAGTTATATGATCTCTTAGGACTTCCCTCCTTGACACCTCCATCCCTGAGCTGAGCTAAAATCCACATTGCAGATGAAAGTAACTCCGTAAGCAGAACTAGTTAAACGAATCAAAACCTGTATAAGGAGGACCTGAACTGAACAAGCCAGTGGTGACAAAACGTATATGACCAGTGGAGAATAGAGAGATATCAATTTCTCCCGATTAACTACCGGAGATAGGAGCACGTCTCCCTGTTTTCTGGGGAAGTGCAATGGCCTCCCCACAATACTCTACAACCAGCCATTCTTGCCACTTTTACACCAGACATCGTCTGTGGACATCACGGTCTTGGCGATGGAGGTCGCAGCAAGAGAGCTCGGCGGCTTCCTGCGCTCCTTTGCCGCCCCAAACCCTGACTCGTCACGCATAAATGGATTACCACCTTTGTCTGCTACTTTGTTCGGGGATTGGAAAGGCCCTGTACAACATCGGACCGGCAACCCTTTTGTTGAAATGACACGTATGTTTCGCAGAGGTACCGGATATATTAGACCAAAACAAGAATGACATTGGGGAGCCTAGAACCGAGTTTCCATCTATAAGAAGCTCTCTGTGAAAAGTGCTCGGACTGCATACCAGCCCCATAGCGAATATATTGGTGTAAGCTTTGTACCGATATCACATTCTGTTTTGCCAAAATGGATTACACGACTCGTATGCTCTCATATCCACCAAAAGATGTCCAATCTCCAGTAAGGTCCACCCATCAGTAGCCCACTCAAAAAATATTAAGTTAAACCTTGGACAGATCTTGATTGACGCCGACCGACCACAACGAACCATTTCGTGGCAGGAGTACGCATCTGCCGTCAAGCGTATAGCCGTTGGGCTGCGTGCCATCGGCGTAGCCGAGCAAGACGGAGTCGCACTACTTAGCCGGAATGACATCTATTACTATGTGCTCGGGGACGGCGCAATAGCTGCTGGAGCCACTTTCGCTGGGATTCCGACCTTTGTTAAGCAGAGTGAATTGGCCAGCAGCATCGCAGCCGCGCAGGTGGAATGGCTTTTCGTCGCGGTTGAGTTTCTAGAGCTGGCCTTGACGACGGCACAAAGTTTGGGGATCGATAAGCATCGAGTGATCGTATTCGATCCGCCGGGGCTAGAGCCATATTCCGGCTCTCAAACTCGTTTCAGTACGATCTTAAGTGCCGATGAGAGCCTCTGGCAGAATCCGTACCATGGCAAAGACCCGAAAGATCTGGTAGCATTCCGACTGTTTACCAGTGGGACGACAGGAACGATCAAGGCGGCTGAGATTTCACATGCTGCTCAAGTGTCTAGACTGGACTCACAGGATCTTGCCCCATCACCGCACAACAAGGGAGCGCTTCACACTATCAGCATGTACCACGCGAGCGGCAATATGACTTGCAACCGAGCTTGTGCGGGAAAGCTACCCGCTTATATTTCATCCGCTGATGATGCTCTTTCAACCCTGGACAAAATTCAACTTTTTGGCATAACATTTGTTATGCTGCCGCCTCGAACGGTTGAGACTATCACGGCTACGATCCACGCCGGGATCCGGTCTCGAGAGACTCTTCGATCCTTGATCGCTGTTTTCGTCGGTGGGTCTCCTTCTCGAAAAGAAGCCATCGAATCATTTGCTGCTCTCTTACCAAATCATACCCGCTTGATTTCTGTTTACGGATCCACTGAAGCGGGAGGCGTGACAGCTGGTGACATGCTTTCGGGACCGGGACGCGTTGGATTCGTTGTACTAGGTGTCGAGTTGAGGTAAGTGCCTTGTCTGAAGCAATTGGAATGTAACTTACTGGAGTACAAAGGATCGTCAATCCTGAGACGTTGGAAAAAATTAGCTCCGACACTGAAGGGGAAATATGTGTACGTAGTGCACAGAATTTCTTGAGATATTGTAATAACCCGGCTGCAACGGACTCGAGTTTACTTCCAGACGTTGGTGGGCAGCCCTGGCTTCGAACCGGTGATAAAGGATACTTGGACCCGAGCAGCGGACAACTCGTTGTGACCGGCCGCTTCAAGGAAATATTCAAGGTCAAGTATGAGGAAGTAGCTCCTGCAGAAGTTGAGCACGAGCTTATGAAGCATCCTTCGGTCGTGGATGCCGCAGCTACATCAACAACAGCTCGAGATAACGAGAAAGACTGCGAGTGCATTGTTTATGTGGTAAGACAGGAGCATTCACAGCTGACAGCGCAGGAAGTTGTTGATTACATTGCCTCGAGATTGGCTAGCCATAAAGTCCCAACGGGCGGGGTGGTATTTTGCGAGAGTATTCCGCGGAATGCCATGGGTAAGGTGTTACGGCATCAGTTGACTAGGTGTCCAGCTCTGTCTGGGTCAGCCAAATTTCTTGATATCTCGATCATGGATCAAAGCAAAAACACAAAAGGCACCAGTCCTAACTTGTGAGATAGTGATTTTTTGTAGATTAAGCCTGATCAATGGGTTCGGTTGGCGCGAAGATATTTGTTTCGCTGCTTGGAGCTCTGATTTCTCCTGGATTACCAGTCATTAATGAAGACTATGGGCAGTTGCAAAGATGCGCTCAAAGCCTTGCTTCACTTCAAGTTGCAGAGGAACAGGTTAGAAAGATCTGAGCTAGCCAGGCTCTCCTGGGCTCTTGGGGTGGGCCCGTGGACGGTTTCTTAAGCTCTGCTTTCAGGTCTGAAACATCCTACTTGGTTTCCAACCCAATGACCTCGAAAGCCAAGAACCCCGAAATACTTAAAATATCACGAATTGGAAGTTCCCAAGGCGAGATCTTAAATATGACGACGGTTGATCAAAAGGAACGGGGATGTTCCAGGTATGTATGAAGTTAATCATGCCGCGAGATGTATCAACATCAACCCAAAACCAAAACAGTAAAGTTTTGAATGAAAAATAGGATTAAGATACAACATCGCATATTGAACCGATATAAAACTGGGTATTGAAGACATTTAAAAGTCCGAATATTTTGCTGCTAGGCCGTCCAAAATGTGAAACCAAG
Source organism: Amauroascus niger (assembly GCA_001430945.1). Taxonomy (NCBI): domain Eukaryota; kingdom Fungi; phylum Ascomycota; class Eurotiomycetes; order Onygenales; family Onygenaceae; genus Amauroascus; species Amauroascus niger. The sequence continues at coordinate 86,746 of LJPK01001442.1, forward strand.
AAATACGTGGAAACTGTAGTCCACTAGTAGGAGGAATGAAAAGACAAAGGAAAGAACAAAGTGAAGGGAGATAAGAATTGAATAGATGTATCGTAATAGCACATTACGGTGAGAGTTTGAAAAGAATAGGTGTAAAAAAAACCAAAGTAGTGTATCCTCAAACATCAGAAATAGCCAAAGGAAATGCTAGAAATTTTGTATACAGAAAGAAAAAAAGGAAGAAAGGTAATGAGACAAATAGCGGCCGAAAATCACTGGTATCTAACGAGAAAAGGAATTCGTCGTATTCCGGGAGGAGAAAACTGAAATCAAAGTAGAATGAGTCCGAGGATCCCGAACTAGATAATTACCGTTGTTGATAGGCGCTGTGGGCTTCGAGGAGTGCTTTGACAAAAATTAGCATCAACGTTGATAAACCAGTACATTTGAAACCTAAAACGTACTCTGAAGAACCGCTCTCTGACCATTCCTCGACTCGCAAGCACACTGCAAGGTGCTCCCGTTATGGAAGTCTAGCATAATACTATTCGGCAACTCCTGTCTATCTTGGTCGGGTAGAGATGGTGTGCGAAATTCAGATAGATGATACCGTTTCACAATATTCCGTGCAGTCCCATCAATGGTCCCGGGAGTCAAGATGAGATACCCATGATCATCGATGCGCATAAACCGGCGTTTCCAAAGTAATGTGTCAGGAAATTGCACGTTCACTTCGCCGATGTCAACTACTTGCGGGAGTTCCGGGGTCTGCTCCTCCTCTTCTTTCGGCGGTGGGGTTGGGGGTTCTTCTTCCTTCAGTGTTGGGCTCAGGGCGTTCATTATATTTCGACGTGAGTTTGATGTGATTGTCGACATACGACGCATCAATCGCGACTTTCTAGATTCTTTCCTCTCCTCTAAGACCTCGTCTAAGCTATCAAGATGCCCATATGTATCGATAGACGAGCGAGAAAGGTTACCATCAGGCTTAGAGCGCGATGAGACAGAGAGCTTGCTAGTGATTGAATCAGACCGTCGTAACGGAATTGGATCTGGCACATGTTTTGAATTAATGGACGAGATAGACCAGCGTTTTCTTTCTTGTTTCGGCAGCGGTGATGTCGGCCTTGTTGAACTTGCCTCACCGTCTCCGTCGTGTTCAACAGTCAGCTGGCTTCGCTGAAGATACAAGACACTAGGCTCAGAGGGATCGGCCGACGGGTCTGGCAAAGGAGCAGTGGGGTCCCGAACAATCCGCGCGGTGACGGAAACGGAGTTCGGCTTGCACTTGATCGAGCTGGTGGGAGAGAGTGAATCGTGGCGTTTCGGTAGTTGATTGCTGCTCTCTTGCGGTAACGGGGATTTGTTTCCCTTTGGGGTGACAGCCGGCGAAAGTACACTAGTAGGGGTCATTGACGCTCGTTTGCGGAATTTCTCAAATGGAGATGACGAAGCAGATGTCGTTGGAAGTACAGGTGTTTGACTTGAGCCGGATTCGCGGCTAGAGAACATTTCCAAGGCTTTGATGCGTTTAGAAATGCCGGAAGAAACATTGACTTTCTTAGCCACAAGGACGGGAACCGCATTTTGGTGACCAAAATACGGACCCGATGCAGATCTTCCAACAGGAAGTGCTTGCACGTCTATTCCACCGGCACTGGGATTTGACACAATTCGAGAGCCTTTCCATCTCTCCGCAGAAGCAATATCTCCGTTACTAGAAAATGGGGTCAGAGGCGTTTTGGGCAGAGCAATAGGCTTAGCTTCCTCAACGGTGGCAGATTTGAGTTCCTCCATGAACGAATCGTCTGAGAGTAAGTTCTCTTCGTCCAAATCATCGTTGCGTTGCGGAATATGAATAGGCTCAAGCATAGCTCGCCGTCTCTGCTTGCGACTTTTGTGTGATATTTCGTCCTCACTCGTATAGTCCGGTTCTACTTCCGCCTGATCGACAGCAGAGAGAGGCGGTGCAACATCGGATTGAGATGCCATTTCACTCGCATTAGTAGATTCCTCTTGCTGGGTAGAGGAGCAGTCGGATTCAGGCTCAACGTTCCGAGAATATTCCGATGGAATTGCTCGTGGGGTAGGAGTGTCCGGATATTGAAAGTCGAATGGTATTTCAATCTCACGAAAATTGGCGGAAACCGGCTCGTTTACATCCAAAAACTTGCTGGGTTCGGTTGGGTTGCATACGTCCTCCACTGAGGCTGGCACCTCACAAGCGACTCTAGGGCAGGACAGCAAGGTCATTTGCTGAGCAGTCTCCGAAGGTTCTGCTTTTGTTTTTGTATCAGGAGGTTGGTATGCTCGGGATGAGAGAATAGGCAGTGAGGATTCCTCTTCGCAATGGAGTACCACCACTGGCGTGGAGACATTTTTTTGGGAGGGTTGTTCGGCAATAGAAAGATCTACAGCAGAGTCGAGTTTAGATGGATCAGTGATTGGCGTTTTAGTTTCATTGTTGTTATCAAGAGGCCTTTCTGGATTTCTCTCGGGTAATTCTGGTTGTTCTTTCAACTCTTTTGCTTGGGGATCCTTAACTTTTGCTTCACAGGTTTCTGGCTCATTGTTTTGGGTCCTTGAGCCATCTTGCGCATTATCGTTCACAGATTCCTTTGGCCGCCTCTGCTCCTGTCGTTCAAGTTTTTCAGCCTCCTGGGCTTGTTTCTCTATCTGCTTTTTGCGTAATTCTAGAGCCTTCATCAACCGCTGCTTTTCTGGGGTAACTCCAATAGAAAAAGCAACACTTCTAGCAGATTTGGGCGACGCAGAAGGGTTTCTCGAGAATGAGCCTATAATAGGAGGGATAGGCAGGAGTGAAGGGACGGGAGGGACGTTCGATCGAAGAACCGGAGGAACGAGATCGGGTTGAGACTTGGGTCGAGGTGCATGGTTTCTTCTTATCGTTAATCGAACACTGGCAGGAAGAGCGGCAACCGGCCTGTTTTCACGCGATCGGCCCATTGACCCCGCGGTGCGTGGCCGGCCATTAACATCTACCGAAGGGCGAGGGCCCAATTTTACTTTGGGCGGACGTAAGCTTGCTTGATCTAAATCCCGAGTGGACGGCCGGGAAGATTGTGTCGAGTTTCGCGGCTCAATCGCGGGCTGGGAGAGCTGGTCTAACAGATGCCTTTGCGCCACCCCGTTTGCGCGGCTCCGCGAATGGTCTTGTGGGATTGAAGGTAGTGGTTTATCGGATCTGTGCCTTGAAAGATCCCTTGGCGGTGTTGACGCAGTATCAGCTATTGAGGGGGCACGTGGTTCTCCTGGGTTGTAACGGGCCGGCACAGCTGTCGCCTCCGATGTTCGACTGTAAACGCTATCTCTTCGATTGCCAACGGTTGGGTAACTCTCAGCGATCGATCCATCGGCTATCGAAGCACTCTCCTCCACTTCACCGTCTTCTGAAATCTCTCCTAATCGACAATGTCGTGACGAGCTGGACGACGAGGTCATAGACCGAGAGGCGGCATGGAGCAGACAGGCGGACGATAATGCATTCTCGGTGAGTGCGGAGGAAACCGTCAGGGAAAAGACCGTGTCGTGCGGTGAAAACTTATCCAGTACTGACTGAAACTGGACGGAAATCCGTGCTAGTGGTGAAAACATCAGTGTCAGGGCTTTCTGATAACGGGTCCAGGCCTCTCAAGGCAAATGAGGAAGAAAAGTTCAAGTCAATTGTGTAACCAGCAATACCTTTCAAGATCCTCGAAACACCCTCCGGAACGTATCTCAAGATAACTTTCCTCCGTCGATACTGTAGAAATCCATAGAGCGGGGACTTCTCTTCGTAGCTATCGATGGTAATGCGGATCTCAGCGACTCCTCCCGTGCCTCTCGCAAGAAGCGCAACCACGTCCCTGGAGACATATTTGAGAAGGAACCTAGATACAACATCGGTCGGTCTGTCAGCAAGTGCACGTTCCGCCCATGGATCGCTTTCGTCTGCTTTCAGGATCAACATCATAGGATGGGGACGGGGGGCCAAAAAAAAAAGGGGGCAGGATAATGCATTGTACTCGAATCAAAGGAGCGAGCAAAGAACCTACCATCCTCCGGCCTCCGTCAACGCAGTCTGGTAGGACTCGATGATAGCGAGATCATCCAAGCCATTAAGAGACATATCTAGCTGTCGTCCCACATTGGAACCGGGCGGATGGTGGAAAGGGGGAAGTGTCCCTTGCCTGAACGAAAAAAAGCGACCAGCGGCTGTAATCAGAAAAGGAGAGACTGGCAATGAGAGGAAAAGGGTCAAAGGAAAAAAAAGGAGAGAAAGAGAGGGATTTTGAGAATTGGTAAAAAGGGAGAGCGCTAATGAATAAAAAAACAAGTAAACGAGGAGGTTCAATTGGCGTGGAAGCGGGTTCAGGAGGGATTCTGGAAGAAAATGGGGATGGAGAACCAGGAGAACACGGAACAGAGAGAGGTCGAGGATGGATGGATATCGCTAGTTAGCTTGACTTAGACTAATTTGTGGAGCAGTGCCACGGGACTGGTCAACTAAGCTGGCATTTTCTTTCGTGCTTTTGTGACCTAGAGCCTAGTTATTTTTCCGAAACGGAGACGACACTCTAACATCCGCTCTACTTTTTGCAGCTAACTAAACTGACTACTTAACTATCGCAACCCCTCGTTGAGTTGAGAGGGGAATGTCCCCATTTGGCAATTGTGCGCGCCAGTGGCTGGACGTTTGTCGGCAACCCGACTGGCCAGGTTGAAGAAACAAGTTCTTCCAAAAAGAATGGTTGACGGGTGACTTCCGGCAAGATTGCCAACACCAGCTAACTCAATTATGATTGCATTTTCAATTGCTTTTTGACTGTGTCAAGCTCTCGTGTAGTCAAGAGATTTGCGCAAGTAGTTATACTCCCTCCTTCACGAACTCCTCTACATCAGTTTAGCTGACTGCTCAGCCGTCTCCCAGGTCGAATTGCAGTTGCTAGCTGCTTCAAAAGTCCAGCCCTCGAACCGTAATTTGCTTGGCGTCAAATATAACTACAAAGGTACCAGGTGGCCCACTGATATAGTTATACATATTTCTTCACATTTGAAGACTCGAGAGGTAGCAGATCAGAAGCCTAGTTAATACGGAGTACAATGCTACTCATGCTGAAAACGCCTCCGTGCGGGAAGGCTAGGGTTTCATAATCATCGAGACCTTGACCAGAATCAAAGCAAACCCTGTCAATAGTTACTAACTACTAACTAGTAAGTCCTGTGCAGAAAGGAAAGAAAAACAATCTTTAGGCACATGAGTAGTAAAGATGGTGAGGCTGGTATTACGATTTCAATCAGATCAGATTTCCATTGAGTTTTATTCAAAATCCCCCCCCAAGAAACTAGATCCAAGATTATACATTAAGAAAGGTGATAGCTAACAACAATTAATGTTATATAGTTCAGTTGTTGGACTATATTTCTCAATCAGTATCTTCAGTGATGTGTGTTAGTTTAGAAAACTACTGACTCACTGAGTCGTTAACTAATCCAACAGAGCTCCACGCGATCAGCTTCTTCAAGAGAGCAACTGGTTATGGCAGGTAAACCTCGAAGCCCTCTCTCAGAGATTTCCCCGAGTATAATTATGCAGTACAAGAATGAGATATGGAAGCCACAGTGACTTGGTCATCCTCTTCGTCAGCAAATGCCATTCGATTCCTCTCAAGCCGGGTTTTATTCATTGCACAGAGTCAGCTTATTGACCGGTAGAAAATATTTAAGACCAGCACAGATTTGACTGAGCAAAATACCACCGAGGAGCTCCCTTTTCGACTTTGGGTCGTCCTGAGCAGGCAGACAGTGCAGTGAGCGCCCAAAGCTGTGCAAATGGTGGTTTGAATTCAATTTCTGGATTGCCGATAGGGTTAAAAAGGCTGTACGCGCCAAGCCATGAAAGGATTAATGTATGTTGTCCACATCATCGATGACTTCCATGGGTAATAGTGAAGAACTGCTGGTATCAGGGTACTCAGAATCTCTGTGCGGTTCTCATGCTGTTTGTTCATGTATGGAACTTTTTTCTTTTTGGCAAAAAACACTAAAGAAATGGCGACATATCGCCGGTGACAAGGACCCGGCATTAACTATAGCGTCCTCTAGAACGTTGATAGACATGTAGGCGCCCTAGAATTAGCTCCTTTTTTGAAAGCCAAAGGGCCACGGTCAACTATCCTAATGGCGAGTGCTCAGGAATGTGATCAGTCAAACAGCCGCTTTTGATGCCTATATTCGATAGGTCAAAGTTGAAGGAGAGTTCATTTTCTCGGTGGGCAAGAGGAGCACTGTGGACGCCGGGATATGAGTTTAAGCCATCCTTTAAGCTGCTTTGGTTGTCATTTGTCTTCCGGGTGTAGAGTTTGCCCTGTTTTGGAGGCACGCTTTGAGGACAGTAATTGGAAAATTGCAAAATTCCAAGGCTCTGTTTGAGAGACGAAGAGTTATTGATCCGGGGTGTTATACTGAAAGTCTCTTGCAGATGATTTAGCTTGTAGCTGGTTGTGCCATGCCATGGAAAAGCGATTCCAGAATCTTAAGATTTTGGCAACACAGGAAAACACTAGTTACTTAGCTTTTCAACGGGGATGCATTTTTTTGTTTGTTTTGCTTCAGCTGTGTTCAAGAACGAGTAACTAAGCCCGCGAGCCAGTGGGCTGGATGTAAAAAGACCAGAAGAGATTATTGCGAGTGAGTCCTCGTATATTGACGAACCTTTGACCTTTCAACTCCAACCCGCACGGAAGGCCGACTTCGGAGTCGTCTTGGATATTTTTGTTTTCATTTGCCACTCCAGGTGATGACTTGACAGAGAGAGAGCCCGCCATGGTCGTCCTGTAAAGCTAGCTGATGGATATTCTCAGTGTTGGATGTGCGAATTGATTAGGCGAACAGATTCCAGGTGTTGATATGACTCATGTTAGTGATAACCATGGGATCGCGACTTCAAAACCATGTCCACTGTCAGGATACGGATTTATTCAATATTTGAATGAACGATGAAAGATGGTAACCGAGTGATTACTCCCAGCCGGAGGTGAATGTTGATTTGAAGTCAAAAGTCCAGGAAGAGTAGGCGATTGGACTCAGCAGAAGTCAAGAGCTATAACTATTTCCCGGAGAAGGTCAAGTCGGTAAGTATTAATAGCAATGGGGAGAAATCCGTGCCGTTTTAGACTCCGCGGTCAAGCACACCGCGGAGTGATCAATCACAAGGACAACCACTTCCAAGAGGCCAAGCATCGAAGCGTCTATTTGTAAATAACCGAACAAGCCATTTGGAGAGGGGGGGGAGGAGGGGGCTTGGAAGAAGGAGGCGAGCTGGGATTGGGTGGCGACAGCAACATCAAGGGCTCGATCGAAGGGGAGAAAAAGAAGAATAAGAAGAGGAGGAGGAGGAGGAGAAATAAGACCGAAAGAAAAGGTCTCTTTCTCTTTCTTCGCAAAGAGGAAGCTCGTTCAACCTTGACATATAAATAGCGACCGTTGCTCCACCATGGGCCTGGGGGGGGGTTCGTTTTGGTGCAAGGAAAAGGGGGGGAGAAGAAGGGTTGCGTTTAACTAGTTAACTAGTTAGCTGAACAAAAACCAACCGTGCCAAAACAGCATCCCAGTCATTCACCACAAACTCAACATCCACTCACCCACACATAACTAGTCAACACACTCTTTTTTCTCCTCTCTCTCTCTCTCTCTCTCTCTCTCTCTCTCTCTCTTTCCTCTTTCTCGCACTCTGACCTTACTAGCTTTGCTTTGCTTGCTCTCTCCTCCCTGGCACACTCCTCTCCCCCCGCATCCAGACCCTGCAAGCATCCTGGCCAAAACCGCTCCTCATCCTGCATCCGCTTCTGAACAAACACCCCCCTCTCGGCTGCTCTTTATTATTTAACTCTCTCTGGATGCCTGTCTGATCGTCCTGCTTCCTCCTGTTCAATCTACCCATCTGCCTTTAGGAAAATTAATGAGAAAAAAAAAAGAAGCAATTATCCTCGTCGCCAATCCCTGCATACCGTCCCAGAACCCGCCAAAGCTCTCGAACTGATCGCCAAAAAAGAAAGAAAAAAATAAGAAATTCGGAACATTTTTCCAACTTTTAACGGGGGTTCCTCGATAAAGGCCGGACTGGGTAGTCTCTGACGCTGTCTTTTCTTTTCCTATCGCGAAACTAAACAGGGCTTTCCACTCCTTGAAAATCGACAATACCAAACATTCCGGCTTTTTATTCCCAGAGTTTTTGAGGTAAATCAACCCATTCCGTGTATACAATAACTAACAACCTTGTGGGCAGTTGGGTGATTGGTATACTCCGTACAGTCGTTTGATTTTGACTAGGTTTTGCTTTTCCCTGGCACGAAAAACGGTCATAATTCAGAAACAAGCGCTAATAATCTTTCCAAACTTCCCGCAGAGGGTGAACCGGTCCAATATACGTCGATGACTACCACAACGGTTGCGACCGCTGGTTTCGCTCCCGAGTCTCCACCGTCAGGCCTGTCCTTTGCAAGTCGACTCCGGCGCTTGAGCCAGCTTCGAACTCATCATTCTCACAGTCCCAGCTCGCCTCACTCTCCCACGCAGCCCCGTTCGAACCGGTATAGCCTGACACGTGCCGTTGGCCTGGCCCTTTCCCCGCACTCTCCTGTCTTCGACTCCGCTGCTGACCATTTCACCCACGACCTTCATCCGACCGCTACAACACAGTCTGCTCCCGAGACACGCGAAGTCTCCCATGCTGGTACTAGGCCCGGTGGTGTGACCGTAATCAACCGCGAGACGAGCGGGTCATCAAGCTCCTCCGAAGATCGCTCTATTGCTTCTTCTCACTCGTCCCGATCGACCCCAGCGAACGAGGCGGAGACCAGTCCGTCAGACGCGATGCGATTTCGAGTAACCTCAACGGATCCTTCCACGACCCAGCCGCCTTCTTCCTCACCACCAGCAGCGTCCGCACCTGCTGTTGAGTCGCACTCTTCGCCGCCGGCCGGTTCGGAATCATGCCTCAACGGTTCTTTGCAGCCAGACCACACTCAAACCACAGCTGACTCGACGCCCAGTGGCACGGATGGTATGAAGCATCGACCGCAACCCACCATCCGATTGTTTCCCCACCACGCCCAGTTCTCGAGACCGTCTCTGCCGTTTACTCCGATTGCGCGCACATTACCAGACGAAGGTTGCATCCTCAAAGTAGGCCGCTACTCCGAACGCGACGGTGTACCCGTTGCGAACCCTTCCAAGCCGTCCGGTGCCCCAGTCGGATTCAAATCCAAGGTGGTTAGCAGGAAGCATTGTGAATTTTCATTCGTGAACGGCCAGTGGCACATCAAAGATGTCGGGAGCTCTTCTGGAACATTCCTCAACCACATGCGCTTGAGTCAACCGAACACGCCGTCTAGATTATATACTGTGCGAGATGGCGACATTATACAGCTTGGAATTGATTTTAGAGGTGGGGAGGAGATGATATTTAGATGCGTCCGAATCCGCATCGAGTGTAACAGGACGTGGCAGCGAGAGCCGAATGAATTCAAGTAAGCTGTGGTCTGCAACATCTTGGTGGATTCCTGTTTTGGCTAACCATAGGGTGCGTAGCAAAAATACAGAAAGGCTTATTAACAACCTTGGAAAGGATACTGATTCGGACTATAAAGGTTGCAGGGAGTGTTCTATTTGTCTCAACTCAGTCTTGGTTCGTTTTCCACCTGACAATCTACCTTTAACCTGTTGTCCTATATGCTACAAAGAGGCTAACGTATAGGACAGAAACCATACCAATGTCTTTTCATGGCAGCTTGTGCACACGTATGGCATTACAAGTGCATTCGCAGGTTAATCCATACTCCCGAATACCCGATGTTCCAATGCCCGAACTGTCGTGCCTATACAGACTTGAGTGCCGATGTGGATGATACAAATGAGATGTGTGACGAAGTCGAGAGTGGCCCGGTGCATGCTCGAGATCAACCAGCACCAGAAGAGCCTTGCCTTGCCACAAACGCCGTTGTCAACCAGCTGGCAGGGACTGGTGACTGCCTTCCCGATGGCCAAGGGCACAGTGGCCGCCAATCTAGTGATGTCGAAACCGAGCACACCCCTCAGGACGTCTTCCACGACGCCACAGATATTCCTAATGGAGAAGCAAGTCAGGAGTCCAGTGACTCTTCTTTGAGAGCTTCGCGGGGTGAATCTATAAACGAAATTACACGCAGTCCAAACATCGACATCCCTTACCGAGGACTAGCGCGCACAGTAGATGAGGCGACGCAGAATCGCCTAGCAACTTCAAATGGCGGATCGCCCATTGTTCGCGATAACTTTGAAGATTGTCCGTTGACTCCGAGGAATGATCTCGGTCCATTAGCTTTGGATGGCCGTGCGGGTCGACTATAGTATATACCTCTTACCGGCAGCATCAACTCCCTACCTAACCAATAATCATATGTCTTTGGATCCCTGCTTTGTCGAAACGTACACCTCTCAACGCCTTTTTTTTCTCTTGTCAGTAATAGCTGCTATCGGCGCACACTGAATTCTTTTGTTTTATTTCTTTAATTTTATCTCATTTTAGTCCTGGGTTTTGGCAGCGTTCAAGCAGTGAGTTTTCCCACATGAAAGGCGTTTGTGGAGTGCTGGAAGATTAAACCGCACATCTGGAGGGCTTTTTTTCCCCACAGCATTCATCGACCTGCTTGTTCTCTTGGAAGACGCTCGAGAGTAACTCTTTTCGAGTTGTTATAGTAAACCATGTATTGTTCGCTCCATCTTTCGTATTGTCTAATTGAATAAAAAGCCGTTAAGTCGTCGAGTTATAATTAAACACCAATGGAATACCTAACTACATAACTAGTAAATGATCACCACGCTTTGAACAGGCTAAAGTGTGGGGGAAGCTCTCCACTTCTTGCGACGGTGGTTTCAGCGGGAGGGACAAGAACAGGGCCTTTTTCTTCTTTCACGGGATGGGCAGACAATATATTTTCAACCTCATCCATTGCAGCTTCCACCGTGCTCGTCCGAGTCCTTGAACGTGATCATTTGGCCAGTTGACTAGTGCTCGCGACAATGCGTCTTGGGGAGCAGCCGGCCTTCAACGACGACCCCGGCTCCCTGGCCGCCATCCAGCCTCATCACCAGCGACGCACGACTCACCCCTTCATGAAATCCCATAGGTCGAAACCTCGAAGGTATGTACATAGTCACAGTCGTACACACTTCCCTGGCATTTGAAATTCGTCTGCAGAACTCGTTTTTGCTAACCTCTCGCTGGGGATTTTGTGCAACATTAAGATGGCCCCTCGTCCTCCGTTTCATCAAAGGCGCAGTCCACAGCGCCATTCTCCTCCCGCTCGTCTGCCACGCGCTTTTCACCGTGCTGGTTATCTGCTTGGATAAATACGTCTATGATAGCTTGGGCTTACCGCCAACAATCGTGAGATTTTAACTTTAAATCCTTCCTCTCGTTTTCGATCGTACAACAAAACACGCTCTTACGCAGGCGTAATCACTGCTTGTTCTGTCTGATCTAGATCCCTTCCCTTTCCATCGTCGTCGGCCTGATCCTCGTTTTTCGAAACCAAACCTCCTACAACCGCTTCTGGGATGGCCGAAATGCCCTCACCACAATCAACACCTCCATCCGGAACCTGACGAGGAGCATCCTCGTTAATTCATACAATCGAAATCGCCCACTCACCGCCGTAGAAAAACGAGACATCGAACGAACGATCCGAGTCCTGATCGCGTTTCCATACGCTGTGAAAAACTACCTTCGCGCAGAGTGGAACGTGGGGTGGTCGGCGCAGCCGTTTATCGGGCACACGGAGAACGGAAATGGGGCTGGTGGCGGCTCGTCGAAGCAGGAATACATGGGGCTACTTCCCGCGGGGTTCGAGTGTCTTGAAGGCGACGGGCTATCGGTCCCGTTGCAGTTGAGCTTCTTCGTGGAGGGATTCATCAAGCGTGGTGCCGAGAGGGGCTGGTATGATCCACCGGGTGCGAGTCAAATGGGAAATCAAGTCTCCGCGCTCATCGATGCATACGGGAAAATGGAGACGATCAAGTTGACGCCCATTCCCATTGCTCATCTGTACGACCGAATCCCTTTTTTTTTTCACCCTCCCTTTCTCTAGCCCGGTTTCGTCAGGGGGTCGCATGCCCTTTCTAACGTCATTCATAGCATTCACCAAAAGCAAGTTCTCGCCCTGTTTGGCTGCGTTCTTCCCTTCGCCATGGTCGACGACATGGGTTGGTGGGCCATTCCCATTGTCAGCCTTGTGATCTTCACCCTTTACGGCATCGAAGGAATCGGCTCCCAGCTCGAGGACCCCTTCGGGTTTGATAGGAACGATATCAAGATGGATGCCATTGTGGAGGATGAGAAAACCGAAATTGAAGCTATTCTGAATGAGTGGAAACGAGTTACGGAAGTCTCAGACGAAGCGGTGGAGGTCAACAGTGAGGATACTGAGGTTGGGAATGGCGGACCGTTCAGGAGGAGAGAGATGTTTATAAGCATGCAGTGATTTGGAGCATGACAAGTATACCTCATGATCGTATTTGCACACTGGGACATGATGTTTTGAGTTTGTGCAAGTTTGGTTCTTCCAATTCATCTGAACTTGGCATCTCTTTTCTTGATAATCACGCCAGACTTACTACTTCTTTTAGCACCTAGTTTATTTTGGATACACGTCAAGAGCAACATTGAAAGGTCACTGGTTGTAATCAACAATGTGAACATAGTTTGATGTTGCTGAACAATAACTATACAAATTCTCAATACAAGTACAACAAATCAAAACAAATCAGACACAGTATGCCCCATCATCATTCATCAAGAAATGATTCCAAAAAAGACCCCATAAAACCATCCCCTAATACTTAACAAATCGTCCTCGGCGAGCCTGTTTATTCTTTCCCTCGATTCCATCTATAGCATTCGTGATCTCCTTTATAACATCCTCCGAGACATGCGAATACTCAATCTCACGCAGCCCCACAATCTTAATAAACTCCCCATCGCTCGTCAACCTCGATCTCTCCCTAACGATGTCCATGCACTTGTCCGGCACGTTGATCATCTTGAAGGAGGTGTCGTTGATGACCTGGATGTCGACCTGGGTGCTCTTCATCTCGCTGAGGCAGGTGAAGAGAGGATTGTCATCGAGGTCACGGCGCGGTTTGGGCGCGCTTTTGTGGAAGATTCTGTCGAAAATTCGAAGAGACAAGCTGTCCCCGTCGGAGGGGGGGTTGGTGCCGGCTGAGGCCAATGCGAAAAGGCCGAAGGCGAAGCTGATGGTGGCAGCGGTGAATTTCATTTTGTTTTGGGCTTGTTGAGGTAAAAAGGGGGGCTTTTAAGAAGAAGGATGGCCGGAACGATTTGTCGGTGGTGTGGATCAAAGCAAGAAGAAGCAGAACCGGAGGAAAGAGGATGTATAAAAGCTTTGAAAGCCTTTTTTGTCTTTTCACGTTTAGAGAGATTGTTGCGTAGAAATCTTTTTGCACTTGGCTCTGGGTATGACTGGATACTGTTGAGAGAGAGCATGAGGAAACAGGACCCCTTTTATGTCTTTTGGGCAAAAGGCGATCCAACTCCAGCCGGGAATATGGCTCCTTTGGCAACATCTCAAGCCTTGCTTTGGGGTTTTTCATTTAGATCAGACACATCCGTTGGATGATGCCAGTTATAAAGTACCTGGTCACGGAGAACAAGCCCGTTGGGGCCATCAAGCGGCAAAGGTATGTCGAGCATCATGTCAATAACCAGCCCAATTGATGAGTTATACCTGATGGAACGCATCAACTGTGAGAATGAGTTACATATTGGCAAAAAGAAAGCTTTAACTTCTCTTCTCCAAATAATCTTGTGGTCATCTAGTGAGTGGTTGTTTTCTGAGGTGAGGAAACACATTTACTGGCGTCAAAGGGTCATCAATGATCATGAGTTAGTTAGGTAACTCATAGTTATGGGGGCCATGCCCCAAGCCCGATAACTCCTGTTTCAAGTTGAGCTTCTGAAGCCAAGGAGGATAGATAACATGGCGTGTTCAACTTCCTGATGAAGTGTTTGAACCTACTTTTAGCTGCAGCACAGTTGCTGTTTGCCCATGATCCCAACTAGCTATTGTATTAACAAAGCTATTGTAGTTAACCAACTTTCTCTGTCTCTATCCAACCACACACTATGAACTAGCTAGTCACAAACCAAGGGAACAAGAAACAACCAGCCCACAGATCCAGTCGACATGATTTAATTCTTCATAGAACAGTTCAATGTTTTACCATCTTCCACAAGCTGGTTCTAAAGTTTAGAAAGGAGAATATGCCTGGACATGAGTTTCTAGGTGATCATCCCATGGGCCGTCTTTGCTTACTTGGCCTTTCTTTCTCCCCCCTTTGAATTTTGAATGGTGGTTGACCTGCCAGATCTGAGATATCCTTCATGATATCCCTTTGAAGTTTGATCCAACCAGCCACCCCCAATTGTTGGATCTTCATTCCCTTTTCTTTTCTTCATCCGTTCATGTATCTTTGCTTCCTGCCCTGCCCATATCGAATGCGCATTTTCCATCTTTCTAAGTTTTATGTCAAGACGGGTTGGGACTTTGCTGGTTTGTTCCGCTGGTCGTCCAGAATGTCTCCAACCATGTGACTGAACTGTAAAACCTTCATTTTACGCCTCTCCCGCTGACCTGTTCATGCCTCTCCGTTTCTTGCACTGCTTTTATCAAGGGCGAGTTTCCCACGTATTCAGAATCTAGGGAAGAGCGATTCGGGATCTCGTTGATCGAACGGGTCGCTATTGAAAGACGTTCAGACACTCCTTCAACAGATCGGAAAGAAGCTTGTTCCTCTCGCCCTCCGTCCCCAATTTGCAAGTTGCCTGGTGGTTCGGGTAACCCATGCTCCTGTCTATATGAAGATGTATCGGTGGGTCCTCTATCTTCCACTTGAAAGTTGTCAAACGCCACTTGAGCAGAAATCTCCTTGTCGGTAGGCCGCGGGTATAGCTCGAACGGAGACCGGTATGCTGGGTCCGTGACATCCTCCTTTTCCTCTTCTGGTGTTCCTATAGATATTGGTAGGGTCCGGTGTCCACGGTGAGGTGTTTGATGTTCCATCATCAGCTGACCCGACGCAACTGCATCACCATCCTTTCCCTGCGTTTCTTTTGTTTTCGAATTTGATTGGCCCCATGAGTTCTCTTGAGGTTCATTCCCAGGAGATTGGCTCTGCAAAGCGGTTATTTCCATTTCTCGTGTTGGCCGTGGGCAGGCTATTTGACTATAGGGGTGCTTCGACTTCTCCCAACACTTCGTCAATAATATTGTCCGGCATAATATCGGCTAAAGCAAGTTCGGCTGCAGCCAAATTGCTTCCATAAAGGAGACTTCGGTCGTCTTCTGGACGAGCAAGGACAATACGATGCCTGTACACCTTTTTGGCAGCAATTGCAACCAACGAAGGGACTAAATAACCCAATCGTTGAAAGGGAGCCAAGCACCTACAAATTGCGTAAGAAAATATACAAAACTTGCTGGTTTGGTTGCAAAAGAAACCTACTTGACTAACAATTGAATGTGGCGGGTGGCGGTCGCTGATATACCACCCGCAACGCCCCGGTGCAGCCTTAGAAACACAATAAAGTTGTGAAGGTAGCAATTGGTTTCGACGGAAATTGTCACGTTGCCGCTTAGAGCTTGGAGTATTTTAATTTCCTAAACTAATTAGCAAAATACCTGCTGGCTGTGGACAAATTTCAAGGTCAGCATACTTCTTCTGAAATCAGACTGTGTTGAAAGGCTGGTGACACATGGGTAGAAGGCCGGACTACGGACGATAGGGAGCCAGCATCGTCAGATATGCAACCGGAATCGTCTTCAAGGTTCGCAAATCCGTCGGTTCTGTCATGGAAGTGCGAGAGTAATATATGATCGTTCTATCAGCATCTTAGTTACTTATTTTTCAAATTTGTTTAAAAAACCGCCTGTACCAAGTGCTTATTTAGCAGAGTGGATAAAGGTCTTCCGTCAGCAGCAAGCAGCGGAATAAAAAGAAATTTTTCGGGTGTGCTATGAACCGCAGTTCTGGTAATGATGCGTTTCGACCGTATAAGCTACCGTTGGTTGTCAATGACAACGCCGTCCAAGTTGATAAGTTGCATCTCCCAACTCACCTCCAAGGCTTGGATTTGGATTTCTTCGGGCGTCTGGTCAAAGTTTTTGGCTATTATGACATTGACAACTTTCCTGTCATCCGAATGATTATGCCTCAGTCGCGATTTGAGCTTGTCTTTAGACGCGACATCGCTATGAAATGAGACGGATTCAAGATGCTAAATACATCTATTAGTATGACGGAACAGTGAGAGCTAACCCAACCAAGGTGGAAAACTAATTCACCACCACTATGGAGTAAGGAATAAACTTACGATATCCGCGTCAGCGCTCGACTGTGAATACCGGGACCGGGGGACCTCATTTTTCTCTCTGCCTGGTGGTGCTAGAATTGCATTGCTGAATTCCTCAAGGGAGGTATGGGAAGAGCAATCTAGAATGACATTTGATAACCCAAATGTCTTCTCAGAAACCTAGCCACCCGTTAGTTAAATCCCAAAGGTACGTCTCGCCAGCAGCAAGGCCTATGTCGTACTAGACTCAATTCCCTTGCGAGATCATCAATGGTTTGTGAGTCGGTGTCAATGATGCCATGTTCATGTGCAACGAGGCAAAGCAGGAGAGCGACCTCGAGATCAGATAGTTCTTCAAGTTTATCAAATAGCTCGATATGAGCTGCCATGATCTGCACTCCTAAGCCATGCAGAGCTATTGGATCAAGTGTGTCTGCGGCATTGCGGTCGTTCGTCTTTTTTCTGTTGAAGGACGTCAAGGGAAGATTTGGTAATGACCGCGTAATATATTCCGGATATAATACCGCTAGTAACATACCCGTTTTCAAAGCCTCAGTCCACCGCAGCCACGAGACGAACGACAAGGACAAAAGGGCAAGCTCATCAGCAACACACCTCTGGGAGAGACATCTGCGAATGACCAGCTGGCTTTCCTAGGCATATTTTTTGGTTAAACATTTGCGAACGTTAGACAGACGTGCAACTGTGATGCAGTGAGGATTGGGAGCTTGATCCCCATGGTTTCCAATGGCTCCTACAAACCCCCGTGCTGATTGGGAAAAAGTCGGCGACCAGCTCTACCGGAAAGTCCGAATATACGATGCTGTCTTTGATGAGGACTTGGAACTGGAGAATTATATCGCCGTCGGCGCTCTGTACGGTGGTGCACTTGGTGAGCACACACACCCCCTTTCATCGTTGCCTTGCACTGAACTAAAGTAACCAGCCCTCTACCGTGATGAGAGCAAGCTGCAAAGATATCGGACTGCACAAACTGCAAAGTCCAGTATAGATATCTACTCTTACTCTGGACAGCGGATAAGTCGAATTAATGTTAGTTACAGCGCTTTCTAGGGAGAAGCAGAGGTTTAGATTCTAACTTTACTCAGTGGGATCATGGGTCCATTCGTGGGCTTGGGTGGTCGGAAGACGAGAGATTATTGGTAGTGACCGAAGATGGTACTGTGCGGTGCTACTACGGCCTGGGTGGGGACTTCTCGCCGTTTTCTCTAGGGAGTGTACGTGCCTATCCATCGTTTGATGATGATTGTGCTGACTCGCCTCCAGGCTGCAGAAGAGCACGGCGTAAAGGAGTGTCGTTTCTGGCCGACTGGGTTTGTTGCTCTTCTACATAATAATCAACTTGTCTCAGTAACCAGATACGACGAGCCGCGGCCAAAGCTACTTGCTTCCCCGCCAGAAGGGGAAATTTACTCGTGGTCGTTAATCCCGCCCAGCTACACGCTTTCCCGCTCCGTGGAGATTCTTCTTGCAATTGAACAAACCATCTATGTGGTAGATGCAACTGATTCTGAAGATCGCGTGTTGCAAAATGGACCTTTTAAGCATATTAGTGTCTCTCCAAACGGTCACTTTGTCGCATTGTTCACGCGGGATGGCAAACTATGGGTTGTCAGCAGTGACTTTCAAAACAAATTCAGCGAATATGATTCTGGCGCAAAAACTCCACCCAAAGGCGTAACGTGGTGTGGCAATGATTCTGTAGTCCTCTCTTGGGAGGATGAAGTCCACAACGTTGGCCCGAACGGGGCATCCACTAAGTACTTTTTCCCATCTTCCCTGATCTAGAATAGTCTCGGTACTGACATAATGTTGAAGATATTTTTATGATGGTCACATTCATGTTATTCCTGACCTTGATGGGGTGAGACTATTCACTAATGAAACCTGCGAGTTTCTACAAAAGGTTCCAGGTAATATTTGGTGTGATTTTTGCTTGTGTGCGAACTATAGCTGACATGTGCACAGATGTAACTGAAGAAGTATTCAGAATTGGTTCGAATTCACCAGCTGCCGTGCTTCTTGATTCTGTAGAACAACTCGAAAAAAAATCGCCCGCAGCGAATGAAAACGCTCAGCGAATTCGGCCGAATCTTGTCGAAGCGGTGGATACATGCGTCAAGGCAGCAGGACAAGAGTTCAACCCCCACTGGCAGAAGCAGTTGCTCAAGGCCGCCTCGTTCGGCAAGTCGATCCTTGACCTCTATAATAGCGACGATTTTGTAGATATGTGCGAGAAGTTGCGGGTTCTGAATGCAGTTCGGGATTACCGAGTAGGACTCCCCGTCTCATACGAGCAATATCTTCGACTCACTTCCGAGAAATTGATCGAACGTTTGATCAATCGACACGAGTACCTCCTTGCGATCCGTGTATCTGAGTATCTTCGACTTCCCGCTGACAAAATATATGTTCACTGGGCGAGTCAGAAAGTGAAGACCTCAAGCGAAGATGATGAAGCAATCTGCCATCTCATAGTCCAAAGGCTCCACGGGAAGCACGGGATATCCTTTGAATCTATCGCCCGAGCCGCCTATGAAGAAGGCCGTGCACACCTGGCGACACAACTCCTGAATTTCGAACCTCGTGCAGGGAAACAGGTACCACTACTTTTGAACATGGAAGAAGATACGGTTGCCTTGGATAAAGCTATAGAAAGCGGCGATACAGATTTGATATTCTTCGTTTTGTTTCATTTGAAACGCAAGCTCCCGTTAGCAACATTCTTCAGGACTATAAACAGCCGCCCGGTGGCTTCGGCGCTCGTCGAAGCGTCGGCCTGGGATCAAGACGTTGAGCTGCTGAAGGACTTGTTTTACCAAGATGACAGGCCCATAGATGGGTCAAATTTACTTTTTAGGGAAGCTCTGAGGCAGCCTACACTGCAGGAAAAACTGGATAAGATGCGTGTTGCATCCCGGTTGCTTTCCGATTCTAAAGATGCAAATACTCAAGCACATCTCAAAGCATTGAGCGAAGCGTCTCAGCTCCTGAAGATCCAGGAAAGCTTGGATAAGGATCTCTCTGATGACACCAATTTCGTTGGGCTAAGTCTGAATGAAAGTATATACAGATTGATCCAATCTGGCTATGGGAAACGCGCCGGCAAGATCCAGAGTGAATTTAAAGTACCCGAAAAGACTTATTGGTGGTTGAGATTGCGAGGTCTAGTCGCAAAGCGTGACTGGGGGGAGCTTGAAGAGATAGGTAAAGCCAAGAAGTCTCCTATTGGATGGGAGGTATGTCACTTGATCCTGGAAACTCAAGCGGGTATCCCATTAAATTCTTTGAATGGATGGTAGCTAAGATATCATAGCCTTTTTACAACGAAATTCTCGGGGCCGGAAACACGAAACTTGCTTCCACATTTATACCCAAATGCACCACACTGAGTGTTCCCGAGAGGATTGAGATGTGGATCAAGTGCGGGATGCCGGTGAAAGCTGGAGAAGAAGCCCTCAAGGCGAAAGATATCAACAGCCTCGAACGACTTAGAAACCGTGCTTCTGGTAATTCGGTGTCGGAAATAGACCGGATGATTCTTCAGCTCAGACCTAAGAAATAGGACCTGTCGTCGATGGTATATCCAAAGCCAGTCGTCGGGGTTTTAGGTAATCTCTCCGTCAAGGTCAGAATCGATATCTTCGGTTTGTGCAGGCGGGACCGGTGGTGCTTGATGGACCAAAGATGCTGCTGGTTTTGGTTGTTCTGGCTGTTCTTCTTTGTCACTTGTGTCCATAGCGTCAGCGGCAGCTTGGTCTTGTATAGCCTTGTACGCATTTGTGCCGCGTTTGTTAAGATCATCCCATGTAGCCTACCAACCACACGTTAACATCCTTCCCGAGAGCGAGTCCCAAAGGCACTAAAGATTATATATTCTCCTTACCTTTCGCGCTTTGGCAACCTTTCCCTTCTTCAAGCTATTCGCAACCTTCTTCTCAGTTTTATCCATCACTACTTCCGCCCGGTTTGATCCCTTTTCTTGCCTGAGGCGCTGCGCACGGGTTAGGCGCTTTTGCTTCTTTTTCGATACTGCCGAGTCATGATGTGTGCTGAGGACCGAAGGTCTGCTTACGGCTGTCCGCTCCGCACGGGGGAGCGACGCGAGAGACTTGTCGGCACCGAGACCCAGCGAAGCTTCTCGACGTGCGGCGCGAGACCGGGTAGAAGTTGCTACTACATCACGGAATAGTTAAGAAAACGAAACTCTTAAAACAGGGAGAGCACAGGAGTTTTGTACTTCTAGTTGATTTTAAGCTTGGTGTTTTCATTGCCACTGATTTTTCACGCCTGTTGCATTGGTGGGTAATGTTTTTTTTTGATCATTTCGCGGAGATATTTTTTGTGATAAGGATTTTGACATATCGCCAGTGTGGGTCTTGATCTTATGTAAGCTGAGGGGTCTTTGCTGGAGCAAGTACTAAACCACAACGCCAAAAAGGCCTCTATCCTCAGAGAGAATAGTGGCCATAGGCATTTCATGCCTCAACAGTCTTTCATCCCAGAACTATTCTTTATCTTGTGAAGCTCCAGCTCTGCAAGATACAATGAAGCACAATTTCATGGCTCAGTATGATGAGAAACACTTCCACCCGTGGAATCACACCCAAAGGCGTGTTTACCAGGGAAGTACAATGGCATTGAGCGTCTACTTCTGAGCCCCATATCCAAACAACAAGATACGCCTGCACAAATTCTAAATTAAACTGTTACTCTTTTTCTTTTTTGAAGCTCTGAAAGTTGAGAAAGTGAAACGACTCGAAAGTTGGGAAACTATCCCACTTAGTACGCATTATCAATCTACGTAGGACTGGGTTAGTTATGTTTGGCTAATAGGCTGTGATATTCTTCCAATGGGTTAACCAAGGAGGGCTTTATGTAGGTTGAAAAGAGCTTCGGTATACCCAGGTTTAAAGGCATTCTTAATTCAGTTATCAAGCACAGGCTTGGGTTTGGATTTCACTTCGTAAGATATCTGCTTGAGCAGCGGGTTCCCATTTGTGGGCACAGTCATTCTTTGCTTGCACGTGGTCACAGGAAGGCTCGCGTATATTTTCCAGAAAATGAAATTCACCGCTCGCAACGCTCTCAGCTCTGGAACCATGGATGATGGAGAGCATCAGCGGCGCTGAGACGTAACTCGGGACGCAACTGCAGCATGCGTTGCAGCAGGTCGGTGCCTAGTGGATCCATCCGAGGAATTAAATGCCGCAGGCTTTGCGGAACGTAGACAGGGAAATTTGATTTGTATTCGGGCAACTGACTGACTTTGGGCCAGGATAGCTCGGTTGGCGTCCCCATTATACGAAAGATCTTAAGCAACTGGTCTTCGTTCGTTGTGCCAGGAAACAACGGGCGACCGGTATATAATTCGGCCATGATGCATCCGGCGGACCAGATGTCGATGCTGGTGTTGTAGGTGCGGCTTCCCAGCAGTACATCCGGCGGTCGGTACCAAAGGGTGACCACCTCGTTTGAGAAAGTGTTGACCGGTATGCCAAAGGCACGCGCCAGCCCGAAATCAGCAAGCTTTAGCTGACCATTCTGGTTGACAAGAAGATTCTGGGGTTTCAGATCTCGATGAAGAATGCGATTCTCGTGGCAATAGGAAACACCGCGCAGCAATTGGTAGACGAATGATTTGATGGTACCGACATCCAAGGGGCCGGCGTGCGAGTTCATGTAGCGTTTGAGGTCCCCGTCCATGTACTCAAACACCAACATGAGTCTGTTATCTATACTGAGCACGTCACGCAGGGTCAGGATGTTTTCATGGTTGAGCTCCTTCATCAAGGATATTTCTCGGATTGCTGTTGAGGGAGTCCCTTCTTCAGCGTCGAGATGGATCTCCTTCATGGCCACCAGCTCGTTCGTACGGCAATCGCGTCCTTTGTAAACCTACAGGCATAGGAGAGCGTCCACGTTAAAAAAAAAGATAACAAATAACTCGCTTCGTCTACGATCAGATGGCATGAGAAGGGCAAGAGTTTGTAACGCACGGTGGCATATGTGCCTTCGCCCAGCTAACGTGTCCATGGTCAGTTAGTGAGTGAAGCGTCTCAAACTCTCTCTTTCCATTGTCTAGATGAACACGACGAACCTTCTCCAGTTGCTGGAAGGACGTGTGAGGCTGGGTGGTTGCCATGCTCGGGGTGCCAGGCGGGGCAATGCTGGTCGAGTTTGGCCTGATCCAACGAGCTTCAGGCTTGCCGTGGGTAGTTAACTACCTGGTTAAATGCCTCTAGCGCTCTCAAGTGCTGATGGCTTGGATGATCGCTTTGTCCTGGTTGAATTCGAGATTGTTGGTTGTCTCAAGGCCGTTCAAATAGTTGACGGCAGGTCCCTCACCCCTCTGTAGCTACTGGTGAGTCTTTTAGGAAGCCAGCTTTTGCCGGAGACGTCAGTTGTCAACTAACTTACTTTCAGAGGGACTCGGAGTGGTGCCTAGTGTTTCCCGCCAATCAACCCCCGTCCACTCAGGAACTTTCTCGCGGGCCAGACCTCCATCCTCAACCGCGGGGCAACTCGGACGACAAACTCGAATTTAGAACGAAGGAATGGTAAAAACAAGTCTTATTCTCTGTATGATAAAAGACCACACATTACATTTTGAAAAAAGAAAAAGATGATCTGGAGTTGAATCTTGTTTTCCCAACTGTCTGACGATAGGAAGGAAAAACATTCATCCAAGGCTGTAGTACTTCACATTATATTTCCCTGGTTCCCCAAGTTAACTACCATGTACGTAGGTATCCCCTCCATTCTAATTTGTTACACATGATGAGATGGCGCAAAAGTGGCTCACAAGACATTTTATGAAGGCCATTTTTCATGGTCTAATCACTCCTGCCCGTGGCATAGTCAATTGTGATCTTCCTCCATCAGCATCAAGTATGTACTGCACAAGGAAGAGATGGAGCTAAAACTTACCTGTTCATCATGCAGCTTTGCTTTGTGGACTGCCCCATGAGCCTGGAGCCATGCCACTTGCTTCTGCGAAGGAACCATATCAAACTCTTTGCTCAGCTGCGCAAAGGTTTTCTCCTCGCCAAACGTATTTTGCATATCGTCTGCTCGAATCTCCCAAGCGCCGCCATCCTCAGAAGCATAGCCAAAAACATTCGTTTCCATTGTTTCTGTGCAGTTTGCTGCAGACTGCGGGTCTTCGCCTTCGCGCTTTGCGGCTCTCGGGGAATTGAACGAGGCCCCAGTCAGAAAAGCTTCAGTTTCACGATTCGCGATACAGCAAAGGGTTCCAGCACCACCACCATTCTGTTTGAAGAGGAAGTTCTGTCAGCGCAATTTTTTCTTTTTTTTTTCTTTTTTTTTTTTTTTTTTAAAAAAAAAGGGGGGGGGAATTAATGCACATACGCATTGTAGATTCTTACAGCCGCCTCCAGCATACATCAACGCATGGTCTCGAGGGCCTTTAGAGACCGAAACCGCCAAGTTTCCCCTAGGACTGGGCGAGGCTACGCAACAAACTCCTGGACTGATGTTGTGGCAGGTTCTATATATCCCGCTGTCGCATTCGCTGAAATAGAAGAAGATGATATCATTGGCCTGAGCAATGGACAGGAGACCTGTGATGAGCGTGAAGTTGATGAGCCGCATCGTTAGAGAGTAGCTGAGAGATGATTGGTATAGTTAACGATGCTGAGATTCTTTTCAAAAATGGTTGCTACTTTTTCGGGATTATAGCTAGTTTATATAGCTAGCTATGTGATTCTTGTTCATTACAACCTGGCCAATGGCCATACCTCACTGCAAGAAAATTGACCCTGGAGGTAGTTATATGCAGTTGGTTTTTATAACAGTTGGCTCTCAACTGGAGAGAGTAGCAGGTTTGCCACTGGAAGGCAGAAGAAACAAGGAATGAGCCTGGAGAAATGTGTAGGAGAGAGAGCTGAATTGACTGATTGTGTCAAGTCAAAAAAGTCAAGGCAGCCATACTGCTGCTTGGTGCTCAGCCAGAAGAGAACCTTTCTCTCAAGGGGATAAATGAACCATTTCAACTCTTTGACACACACACACACACAAACTCAATTTGTCTGAGCTTGGAAGCCCGAGTTGATGCCACAAATCCATGGCTCCAGAGTCACACATGGTTGTGTTGCCTCCAAAAAAGCATGGTAGTAAAATTCTGCCTGCTATATCAGTGCAATTGAACTCTGAGATCGTGATTTTGCGCAAAATGACCAATAAGATCTTGCAGACGCCAGGTAGTTAGTTAACTGTTGGTTGTAACAAGTTAGTTAACTAACCATCAGGCCGCTCGGCCAAAAGAGAACTTCATCTGATGTCACTAGTCGAGGGGGAATAAACTGTTGAGGTAGGATGGTAGTTAACTAGTTAGCTAGTCAGCTCTAATGCCCAGGCAATTAACTAGAGGATATTCTCTTTTGATAAACAAGCACTTCCCTGACAGATTGGGCTTATAACTATACATCTCCACAGAAATCCTGTTTCTCCACCATGGCGGAGATTGTTCCGACTCCTAAAACTCTATGTAGACCCCTTTCTTGGGTGTTGTGAGACAGCGGTGAGAAGTGAGTGGCCAGATCAACATCATGTTGGTTAACAAGGGGTGAATCGAATCTTTGCTCACCTAGTTAACTAGTTATGTAGTTACCATAACAGAATTTCGTAAGCTCTATGAACTGGCAGTATGCAGGACAAAAGGATTCTAAAAACCAGTTCAACATACACACAAAATTCCCAGGTTGAAGACCAAAGACCTGCCTAGTTACCTATCTAAGATAATGGATGGTGGCCACTGCTCAGAAAAAGTTTCTCCGAGAGCAAATGAATTATAACTAATTCTTTGAGTTATAGTTTTTGGGAATAATTACATAGTTATACACCCCTCGGCATTATACGGAGTATGTACACCCCAAACCATTATTTATACACCACTATAGTTACCTAATTTGGACGTTCCGATAATTATTCCACCCCAAAATAAATAAAGACACAACAAGAGAAGGAGAACAGGGCAAGGCGGGAGGAGATAAGGATTCGCCGAAGCTCTGTTAGATGTTGCCAGTGTGATTATATAGGCGCGCCGGATCCAAACGGAAAGTGCTCGTCCTGCCGCCATAGAGTTTGTGAATTTTGCTTCGATTTCCAAGAGGCACGTCGCCTAGCAAAGAAGAGGAAATCCCGGCCCCTGAACCTGATGAACGTCAAGAAGAGTTTTGGGAGAACATTTAGTGTGCTTTGCTCCTTTTGCAGGTTTCATGCTAGTCTTATGCTGAGCACGTGGATCGCCTCTCCCAGGCAACACTTACAGCAGCAATGGGGTATTCGATTTCCAACATAGCATCCCAGCTCCTAGCAATACGTACAATGACATCGATCCATTTCTCGCTTCTGTGTCTCGGACATGCCAGTCTCAGCTTATTGGCAAAACCAATGCGGGCAACACGCAAGCTCCTCCGCTCCTTCCTGGTCTCCCATAGTTCCTACAGCTTTTGTGACCGGCGTATCATGATCGGCGACCCCAAATAGCCCAAAACCCAACACCACCACCGCGACCTTCAAATTCCTGCGGCAAATCGCCAGATGCTAACAGCACTTCCCCACTAGCGAGGCTTATGTGTTCGCCTGGAGATCCGAAGGCCGGTTGTCCTTGTGAAGAAGTGAGCTCGCCAAACGCAATAATAGTGAAGGCTTTGCCGGCGGTCGGTTGAGCTGGCTGTTGTACGTAAGACCGTTCGATTTTTGTGTAGAGGATAATATGAGACTGTTCCAGCCGTACGCTGTCAGGCGATGTGTTCAATATCTTGGCCGCGTGTTTTTGGCCTTCGCCCTAATTTCAGTGTGTTAGAAAAATACATGAATGTTTCATAAACTGACCGTGCAATATTGATCTGCTATCTGTTGTGTGCTTTAGGCTGTAAAATGGCCGGCCAAATGTTGTATCCAGCAGATGTGGCTCCGTCGCGGTCACTTGGCGCATGAGTCCATCGCGTGCTTTGTCTGCGAGATCCGGATCCAGTATTGCCTCTTTTGATGGCTTCATAACTACTAGTCCTTTTTAAGAAAACGAGGTGGAAGGAGAAGGACGTTTTATCACATCATGAAATGATCGCGGGGTGTTGAGTTCGCCAAGGAAAGCTACATAATACCGGCAATGAGAAGAGAATTATACTAAAAGTTCAAAAGGTCAAGACCATATTGAGCTCAAAGATCGTGAAGACAAAGAAAGGATATTTGCGGCTGATGGATGAGGTTGATTGGGAGACTTTCGTGGGAGCCGTCTAAGAATCTGGAGTTGCGAGAATCTTGTCACAGAACTTCACGCAGAGAATCTGGAAGCACCCTCCCCAGCCGATTTGACGGTCGCTAAGCGTAAGATGGCGGTTCCTTTGCAGAAAACTTCAAGCATGAAAGTATGTTGCTTCATCATTTCTCAAGACCTGCTATCTCTACCCTAAGAACGCGTAGGAGGTGCTGAGCCCTGTTCACATGATCTATCTGCAAGCAAAACGGTCAGGAAAAAACACAGGCGGAAAAAACGATTCGCGCACCGTACCCTGGGGTGCATCGGGTAAATACATCGGGAAGTCAACCTTGCTCGCGTTAGGAAGAAATGTTACTGGATTCGAACTTCCTGAGATCCTATATGAAAATACTACATTCGAGGCCAAGGAATCAAAAGGAGAGCGAGTATGATGTTGCTGGGAACGAACCTTCGTCAAGCTTTGAGAGAGGCAGAACACCAAGAGAATCATATGGAGGAAGAGAAAGAGGATAGCGACAGTTCCCTTGGACTATTGACGCACTTCAAGTAAAGAAGCGATGATGTATATTGTCCGGATCAAAGGGGCCAACCAGATAGCCACGCTAGCGAAACGTTGTAATGAAAATAAGAGGAATAACAATAATAATGTCTCCTATTTCTCTACTTCGTGTTCACAAGTACTCCAAGCTTTCTGGCTCTTCCTGTGACACGACCGACTCCAACCTCTCTTCTGACTGTAGGGTCTTCACCACGGTGTTGGTATCAGGCTCCTGGGCTTTCCGCCGCTTAGGATTGGGTGAAACATCAGCTAGTACGGTGGCATGTTTTCGTTTTGTGGACTTGTGAATTTTGACCCGCCCAAAATCAATAACCATAACTCCTTGTACCTCTTCACTCCATAGTAAATTCCGTTTTTCAAAATCTAGATGTTCAACTCCGTACAAGAGTAAATCTGCCCGAGCCTGTTTGATGCGTTTCTCGAGATCCGCTTTTTCGGTCAAAGGTGTAATGTCTTGCAGACACTTACCGCCCCAAGCCATCAACGACATTTGAATAATGGTACGATCAAGTAGAAAGTACTTTGATTTCCGAAGATAGATGTCTCCGAGATACACTGGAACAGTATTTCCTTGCAGTGGCCTCAATCTCTCATAGACACCAGCCTCATGTTTGGAATTATAGGGTGTTCCTTTGCCGACAAAAGTATACCCGTATCCTTCTAGAGAAAGGGCAAAGAGCGATCCATGTAAGCCTCCAATTTTGAGATAGTGGCAGCAATCTGGATCTTCGTTGACTTGCTCCTCCATAAGAGAGGCTAATTTTTGTAGAGATATTGGGTGAGATCCGTGTTTGGAATACTTTTTATGCAAGTAAGTATTCGGGCAATTTGGATCAAAAGGTGAGCGAGAAAAAAGTCCACCAAGGCATTTTTGAGTACAATACTGATGACTCTGTAGATTGGTTTGTTCTACTGAACCTGATGGTCTCGTGTTTGTCGTCGAAGTTCGCTGTCGTTTTCTGCGTTCGATGGATTGAAGAGGAGAGGATGGTGGCGCCCTATCGTCTCCTTCGTCCTCGCTAGACGACGGATCTGGGTTGCGCTCAACAATCATTTCTGTGTCTGGGCCAAAGATAGGACGTGGTTTACGATTTCGAAGAAGGTACGGTGATCGGTCATTAAGTGGGTATCGCGGCATTTTGTAGGGAGGGCTCGGAGGGATTGCCTTGCGCTCTGTTGCAGGAATTTGGCGCAATATATTTTCAAAATCAACCTCCCATATATGTGCCTTTGCCTGTGCATAATTGCGCCAGGTCTGATTCCTTGGGGTTGACCTCAGTGCCAAAAGGGTTAGGCCTAAGTAGCAGCCAATGGCCGTATAAGGGAAGCGGAAACCATCTCCATCATCCCCCGGTTCAGCATCTCTGCCAGGCTCAAGCAAGCAGTATTGTAAAGTTGTTTCGTTATTTTCCGGCACTCTTAGCATTACCTTTATACGACCGTTGGTGAGACAACTATATTCAAGACCTTGTTTAATCATATAATCGTAAGTTTGAGCCAGAGAGGCGCATGTGACCTGTTCAGCATCATATTTAAGTTTTTCATCAGGGTCGGTAGGGATGAGAACACGCTGAACAACTTCCTCGTACATGTTCATTCGGCGGAGGCCAGCACGGAGAAAAGCATCGGTAAGTTTATGCCCGGCCTTGTATTCCGTGACGTATATTAACTCTCGCTCCTCATCAACTCGACGGAATATGCAATTTTGATCAGGTTTAACGACTCGAGTATTCAGCGGTTCATCCTCTCCCGGTTGTTCTGTGATTGTATTTAAGTGGTTTTCGAACATAATACCGTCACCAAGAGAAAATTCGATCTTCGCCTCTGGGATTGCAGCAAGCTTCTCGATGATTTCCTCTACTGGAATTTCCACTTCGTTATACTGATGTCGCTGTAAATCATTTTCACTTCCTAGCGGACGAGAACATGCATGATGCCCACGATCTTCTATAATGGGTATGGCTGGAAAGAGACGCAGGGCGGAGCGATGAGATGGATGAAAGAATTCGTAGACCTTGTCGAACAGTGACTGCTGGGCGGCATGAAAATCCCACGGCTCAAGAGATGTTGGGCAAAATCGACCAGTCGGAGCGGGAATGGAGCCTTTTGTGGCAAGACTCTTGTTTGTCTGGATAGCGAGCGGCACTGAGATATAGGAATGACAGGTCTCTAGAAATTCCTCGAATGTTGTCTTTTGAACCTGTCCTGCAAACCCATCTGCGCGTGCCTGTTCTTCCTCTGCACGGCGGTTTGCTTGATCTGCTCGTATCTTCTCTTTCTCTGCACGACGGTTTGCCTGGTCTAACAGTTTCAAAAGCTCTGTCTTGCTCGGGGATCCGGGGTCCATTTTGCAAGTCCACTTGAGTTAACTATTTTGCTTTGGATAGTAGGGCTTTGTTTGAACAGAGCGAAGGGAGGACGCGGTGATCGCGATGTGCCTATTGAGGTTGCTCATTGCATTGAGGTTGTGAGACAGTATTTGTCGTGCCAGCTCATCAGCTTGGCTGTATCACGTGAATTCGTGTAGTTAGTGCCGGGCTTGGCTTGGATGTTACATTCAAACAATCAAATGAGAGAACGACATGTTGTGAGCTGGGCACCAACCAAACTCCCTTATGCAGTTTTCGATATGAATTCCGATTTTTGACTTTTTAAACAGAACCAAACATTGAAGGCAAAAATTGGATTTGCATCACAACCCATGCGTGGGTGCCCAATGCTGGGTATTTCTTCCCCTCCTGCTTGTTATGTGAGCATAAAAGATGGTGGGGTCAGAAGAGAAGACATCCCATATCCAATTCATTCTTTTTTGACTTTGTTTTGATGTCAACAGTCATTATGGTGAGTTCAAGCGCAAGTTCTTGGTTCAAAACTTTCCTTGGGCACTAAAGAAAGGGTATATCAATCTGTTAGTCCCCTGTGCCTATACATTTCTCAGACCATCATTCCTACCACGCGCATCTTCTACCTCACTATAACAAGCCTCCGCAAAAGGAAAGATGTGAATTCAACCTGCCAGGGACAATCACGCATTTCGAAGATAATACCCAGTATCCCAGGGACCATCACAAGCAATTTTCTCGGGGTTGTTTTGACCAGGGATGGCCATGCATACCACTTGTACCGTGTCCAAAAAAAGGGCAAGATACGTGAATTAGCCAGGACTAACCATGTATGAATCGCATGACAGAAGGAACCAGTTCAACCCCAGGGATGATCATAATATTTTCCGTCACGGATCCACTGGCATTAACCTATGGATGCATGTTTCTTTCAAGTCAAACCAGGCAAAAAGCATGGTGTGCTAATATTAACATAATCCAACACCTATTTGGCCACCTTTGCTACCCCGAACATTATGACATTGTGAACAAGTTTACATTTGGAGGATAGGTAACTATCTATGGAGTATCATAGTTAGTTACCCGCAGCCCCGCTCCATAAAATGGGG
>LJPK01001442.1:117448-135079 GCA_001430945.1 Amauroascus niger
TCCATAAAATGGGGCGGGGCCGCGGGTAGTAGACTCAATCTATGGCGCGTCGGACCCTTTCAGGCTAGACCCTTTTGAGACTAGTCTGACAGTGTCTAGCTAAAACCCTAGCAGCTCACTCCCTGCCTCATCTGGTGGTGGGTGAGCCTGGGTGAGTCAGGTGATCAGATCACTCTGTTTAATGTGCGCGCCATTTCTGTAGTATCCATTAATTTGTGGGCATTTGAGAAGTAATGAGGGCAGCAGTGGGCCCCCAAAAAAGTCAGGACATAACTACTCCCCATAAGCTCACAACTACAGACCCATCCCAGAAACGCCACACGAATACCAAAAAATGAGCACACAGCCATAAACACAGCAGTAAGGCTTGTCATATAAAATACTCATCGCTTCCCGGGGGTACGTTCGCTTCCTTTGGCCTTCGAGCTCGATGGCGGTTGTGAACGTTGCGAACGGGGCGTGCTCGGTGAGTTTACAGGCTTCGGTGAGAGCGCCTGGCGATCTGTAGTCTTCAAAGAGCCGAAGCGTCTAGTATCCCCTTGCGGCGTAGACACCCACCATCGAATGACGTTCTCCATTCGTTTTTGCTGCTCCAGCTGGGGGAGCTCTCCATTTACATGCACTGGGGAACCGTAATTGATATGGACTTTTTTCCCGTCATAGTAGGCCTCAATTACGCGGAGGAATTGAGGTCGGACAGAGATCGAAAGAACCTGATTACTGTGTTAGTAGAGGGAACCAATACTAACAAAACTAGCTCTCGAGTAAAGAAAGCCCTGTGTCAAGTAATAAGGGCTTTGACGTTGGAGGACTCACTGGGACAATTTGGTTGTCGAGAGAGTTCCGCGCCTTGCCAATCATGTAGCGAAGAAGAATCATCAATTCGCTTCGCAGGATGCATTCCTCCCTATCTTTGGCCATATGATAAGACAGGATAACGGTGCGCGGTTTGCCTGTGCTTTTTTCGTACCCATATATCCTGGGAGCAATGAACTCGTAGCGGTTAATCGGGTCCTTGGGGAGCTCGTACTCCCGGAGACATTCAAAGTAACCGCTATCCGCCCTGTAAGATTACTGGAATTACTTATGAACAGTTATAACGCAACAAAGGGAAGAGGGTACGACGTTGAGCCCCGTGTACCTCTGGTTTTGTAACCCAGTGCACTCATCCAGAAAGGTCCCAGTCTCTTCATGTAATGAAGACCCAGCGCTGTCCAAGTCCTTGAAGACACCATGACAGTAATCAATAACAGGGTCCCATAGACCGGCGTAGTCGAACTTTGGCATGGGGTATTTCTTCAGCTCGGCTTCTTCCATCTGTTTGAAGAACACGGGCGGGCTGTTTGAGACGACAAAGTCTGATGGTAGCTCGTCTGCCTTAAAAAAGGAGTTCTCAGACTCTTTGTAATCGTTGTAGAGACGTTCCCAGTGGTCGAGAGAGTCGAGTAAAGTGAGCAAATGGAGGCCTCGGGCTCGATCGACTTGGCCTGCCTGGATCTTGGCCTTGAGCTGCTCGCGCGCTGTAGGCATGTTGGGCGGATGAATGGATTCGAGATTGAATCAGTACAACAGGCTCAAAAACAATTACTTTGCAACACCTTCTTCATCAAGCTAAAGTGTGGGAAAATTCCTTGTCATGATGATGATGATGATGTTGCTGGAGGCGCCAGATAAATGTATGTTTCGTTGTTGTGGAAACGGCCTGTGCAGATACAGTCAGAAAAGTAGTACAGGCGATCAGGAAGAACTACACAGTCAAAGACGTTCAAGTAACGAGGGTCCCCAAGGAGTATGACCTGGGATGTGAGAGAGAATGCTGTCGGGTGTTAAGAGACGATCTATTTTCTTATCCATAGGAAGAAAAGATTGACAAGACGCAAATTTCAAAAAAATTCAAGCCAAATGGACTGGGAGTCTGTATATTTTACTCAGGGCTAACTTTCTAGTTTACACCATGCAACAGAACCCAGGATGGCGGTTGGAACTGCATGATGACTTGCAGAGGTTGGTTGCTTTGTTGCCAGCAATCACAACAACCCGCGATTGTGTAACTCAAGCTTCGCGGCTATATTTCTGGCTTGGGTTTGTGGACGTCATACCATTATGGGTAGGGTAACTACTCGTCTTGACTGAATTACCGCTTCCCCGCATACTTGCTGGCGCTGCCCGCATATGTTTGACGCCGCCACAGGCTAGCCTTGCCTCTGTGCAGCAATATGATATGTCGTTCGCCCGGTTAACAGGGGATGTACACGTGACCCATTGCTCGGATGGCCTCTTTTAGCGTGTTCAATTGCTCGGGCTGGCCTCCTACACCGTTCTATGAGATTTTATTGGCGCATAGCAAACGAACGCCACAGTGACTGCGTTGGGCCCGGTTCGATTCTCATTATTTCTGTTTTTCATGCAACTTTGAGGAACTCACCTCGTATGCGGTATTTTCACGAGTTGGGCGGATCCATGTTGCAGGGTACCGTTAGGGACCGGACCATTAGTGACATGATTGTCGCATTCGCAAAGAATAAATCGAACGCCAACACAAACTACCTGCATTGGATATCACTCCTGGCGACAGCCTAGAGGGGATAATTTAAACGACGTGTATCGGAAGATGCTGCAGAGCCATTGGCAAAGAGATCACACCCTTTATGCATCTGCATATGTTGCAGGGAGCAATGAGTCTGTGTCAATGGGCCCCAACCAGTCTCTAACGGAACCAGGCGGAGCGCAAAACTTGCGAAGCGTACTGTCCGAACTGCTTTCGTCAATGGACTCTTCGTCCGACCCTTCAATATCAAACCAGCTATGGGTGCGAATATTTCGTTCGCTCGGTGGATATCCTGTCGGACGAAGCCAAGCAAAGATACTTCGAGTTGCAACTTCCGAAATGTCGTGGGATTTCAATGTTTCGGATTTTCTGATCGTCAGTGGCGTCGATATGTTGAAAGAGTTTTCATAAGGGTCGATGCATGAAGTTGAATCAAAACCTTCATCTTCAAACTTTATGTTGGCCTCCAAATCCCAATACCAGGTTTTGTATTGTAGACTATGTCCCCGACAACTAATATGTGCCCGGACAGATGTGTCCGTGTCGCATAGCAATGTAGACCCAAAAGGTTTCCAAGGACAAACAGGGACTCTACTGTGTTCTTCACTTCCGGTCATAAATAGGAGGCGACACTCATCAGATCGAGGGATAGTCAGCCCTCCTTATCATTGACATCAAGGCCACCATCATCCCCAGCGTCATGAGACTTTGATGGAGCAGCGGTGAGGAAAGATTGAGTTGTGGATGCCCAAGCGCTGGCGTTTAGTTCCACAGCAAACTGGCCTGATCTGATAGCTCGGAGGACTGGTCCAGCCGCTCCCGTAAGAAATGCTCCTAACCACAGTGCACCAAGTTTTGGTTGTTTGACTCCCATAATCTTAGCTAGCAATAAGTGGTCACCGCTCCGTAGGAGCGGGTCAATGATGTGGAACGCCGGCTCTAGCCAAGCATCAACAAGATTGCAACTGACATTTGGATTGAAAAAGACATTGCAGAGTAGGGAGCGTATTCCCCATCTATTGCAGCTAATAGTCATATAATAGGGCAGGGCGTGTTCTTCGTCGCCTACTGTAAGCTGCGGGACGGCCGACGAAAAGCGGGAACATCGCCGTGAAAAGGAATGCCTAGTGCTGGGTTTGGTGTATGGCACAGGGCAAGGAAGAGACGCGGTTCCTCCGTTATGGAATGGCAAATAGAGCGCCGCTGACAGGGCTGCCAAGCCCTGGTCATGGATATCATATACCGAGCAAAAATCAGATAGGAATTGAAGAGCCTCTGACGAAGAGGGCGGCTTGATCTCGACATCGTGAAGATTTGCACGGCCACCTTGCAGCACAAAGGTCTTAGAGACATCGGCACGCACAGACCACGGTGAGTAATATATCTGTCCCTTGCGGTGGATGGTTGCACTCCATCCTTCCTTCGGCGCGAGAACAGCCATCCACCATCGTGTTGCATTGTTCTTCACAGTTCCTAAATCAACGTTGACACGTTCTAAGCCACTGTCGATTTCTTCACCAAGCAATGGAGACTTGCTCTCAAGAAAACGCAATCGATCGTCCTCGGGGGAAGAATCCGCTTGCAATTGTTGCATTTCCACCCAAAGTGCTGATAATATATATGCCCAAGCAAATACCAAAACTGCAAGGAAATTGCCTTCCGCACCACTTTCTCCAACGCCAGGCCAAGTAGTAAAGCACGAATCATCCTGAAAGACACAAGTCGTTGGGCGTTGTACTCCAAGTAGGAGCTGATGGTTCAATACTTTTGGAGAAAGCAAGCAGGATCCCTGCGAGGTCTTCCATATTGATTTTCCGCCGACGAAAAGTTCTGATAGGGTACCATCTCTTAGGCTCCTCTGGTGGAGCGCGAAACGAACTGGTGACTTGCGTTTGCCGTGGCCAAGATACGCGGGAACTTTAGCAAGAATTCGTCGAAGGCCAATACTGTCGGAACGAAGGGTGGGCACAGATGAAGCCACCGACTCACAAAGAGACCATGTCTGAGTGCTGATAGACAGCACCTTTTCTTCATTGTGAACACTGGGTCTGACTGGGTCTGCCATGGCCTAGTCTGAAGGCGTAAAGAGCTCTGATGACGAGAGTGTACAGAGTACTGATTTGGGAGCCTGAATTGGCTTCCCAAGTCTCTGAAGCAACCTTTAGGATAGCAAAGTAACTAATGTTGATTCATGATGAGTAAAGTAACTATCTGGTAGTTACCCTGGAATGGCCCTCTTTAATATGCGTTTTGGTCATATGACT
This sequence comes from Amauroascus niger, assembly GCA_001430945.1. NCBI lineage: Eukaryota > Fungi > Ascomycota > Eurotiomycetes > Onygenales > Onygenaceae > Amauroascus > Amauroascus niger. The sequence goes on from LJPK01001442.1 coordinate 122,261, forward strand.
AGGTAACTAACTACTCCATAAGTCCTTGCAAGACAAGTTTCAACACCTCCTGGAACTAACGTTGGTTTAACAAACACTACAATTTCATGACAACCTCACAAACTGGCCCTCACACTACGCTGTGAAAAAGCACCAAGAGTAAGCAGGAACATCTTCTTGAAGACTAAAACAGATTGTCAGTTGCCATTTTCCTTGAGAAGTTGGAATGCAACATCCTGCCTCGATGATCCGACCTAGAACCGCCTTTCGGATTGCTTTTTATAGCACCTTCGCCTGGCTAGGTAAAGTCCACCTTACAGCATCACACCCACATTTATGCAGAGGTTGTACCATGGAATTCGTTTCCCAAGGCTGATGATGACTAGCCCTGGCATTCGTCTATATTGCTTTACCGTCGCCGACGCCTAATGACGATGGCACGAATTATGCGACTGCGGTCCTGCGTTCAGGAAAGACGTTAACAAGAGTTTATACGTGAGTTTTTATTAATAAAAAATAATAGCTTCACTTTCCCAGGGAAAACCCAACTGACCCACATAACCCAGAACATCCGTCTACTTCCCAAGCAGCGAAGAAGGCCATGAAGCCATTGACAAAGCTCGCATCACCCAGCAATCGCTCTTCGCCCTATCCTACACCATCAAATCCTCTCCACCCTCCACCCGCAACCCCAATCTCAGCCTCATAATCTCCGATGCAGCGCCTATCCCATTACAACCTCCCAGCACGTCTCCCAAAGGCGTTAAACAAAATAATACCACCACGCAACTAATAACCAACAACTCCAAACCATTCTCCGTGCGCTCCCCTGCCGGTGAAACAGACGGTATCAACCTGCCATGGTTCAACGAAGCAGACGCAATACTCTTAAGCGCCTCAGTGAGCAACGGGCGGATGCACGTGAGCCTTCGGACCCTGTGGAATGAAAAAGGAGAGCTGGAGATTCGAACTGACGGACCAGACTGGGTGAGTTGCTATTGAATGCGTAACTATACTAACACGGTTCGAGCTAACTAATACACTGCCCAACTGCAGGACTCCCAACTACCTGGCTCAAAAACACCCCTCTTGATCCTCTCCCTCTCCCCGAATCTCTCCGCCACAGTACCAGAGCCTCCGTACTCCGTCTCACCCAGTTCAACCTTTCCAATTCGCTACAGCCTTCTCGCTGTTCTTAGTGTAACGGCCTTTATTCCGGTAGGCGTTTATGCTCTGATATCGCTCATCCTCTTCGTCCTGCTTGGCGTGATCAAGTTTTTGTTCGTCGCCCTATTCTGGGCTGTTGTTTTTACAGCAGGGATACTTGTGGTGCTCTGGGTCTACCGAGGACGACCGGATTTTCGTGAGCTTGTATCTGATGTGAGGTGCGATATCACACCCACCATAGACAAGCTAGGGTCGCAATGGGCGGCATGGAGGACTCAACGACAGCATGAGCGTGAGGAAATTCTTCCTGTGAGCGAACCACTGCCACAACCCTCTCCTAGTCTGGATAAAACGGGATGAAACAACGAATGAAGTAACCAAGGATAGTGGAACATATTTTTTACTCTGGAACTTGATATATGAAAGCAGTTTCCAGAAAAGCTATCATTGCTGCTTTACCTTGCGTTTGACAGAAAACCTAAGGTTTTCTAATACCTCAAGTCAGCAAATTAAATGGATTTTTTGCCCTCGGTAAACGTATGACTTGAAGACGGATGCTTGGGTTTCCCACCCACAAGCCTTTTCGCACCTTTAACTGGCTCAAGCATCAATGAGTTCCCACCCCCAGAACTGTCGCGAGATATCTTTCCAATACTCAATCAACATTGTGGTAACATCGGCAACGTGCGTTTCAAGACTGGGTTTGGATTTAACTTCGAGATCACGCTCACCGATTCCACACAGGAGATGTCCAAAGTTTTCTCCCAGTCGGATGGCGTCAGTAAGCCCTTCACAACGACCACATTCTGATTTTGGGTGGAGATTATCACAGTGAAATTGTTTCATTACCTGTGATCCATCTACTGTTACAGCAAGGAGGCCGAATATGGAGCAAATGAGCTCCAACTGTGCGTCTGTTGTCAATGCCGTCAATGCGAGCGCGATCATTCTGACCTTTGCTGCCAAAGGAACCGCCATATCCGGTAGGTAACATTTGCGGCCCGGGTCGTGGCGACTATTCATATGAGAAAATTCGTTTGAGCGGATCTGCTCTAGCGCGTGGTACAACCGCATGGAGCCTAATATGCCACCAGGAAGTTCGCCGAGAAATTGCTTGAGCACTGTTGAAATAATATGCATTTGATCATCGCCTTTGCCATGACCGCGAATTCTGATGAGTTCCACGGGGAGATCGATTGGCCTCGTTGTTTTCTTGATCTTTTCTTTGAATTTCTCCGCCCCTAGTACTTGGCCAGCGTAATGGCTGTACAGGGCATTGACTAACTCTTCGTTGCCAAGCTCCCAGTGTATATAAGGAATAGCAGTACCTGCCTCTCTGTTACTGGCAAGTCCCATCAAAAGCAGGGAGGGATGCAGTATCTAACCATGGTCTATTAATGCGCTCACAGTGGCTGCAATACAAGTTGGGAGCCTCAACGTCCCTGGGAAATATCGAGGAGGAAGCTTTGACAGTATGCTCTCTCCACCAAGTCGAGAAAGATCTTCCAGAGTTTTGCCTGTCAGGGATCCCGGGCGATAGTATCCGTTGAGGCTTGCCAGAGTCCTCATGCGCCGCAATCTTCTTCTGACGGTGCTCGACTTCCCTATTGTCAGGCTCGACTTCGCTGTTCGAATTCTACGCAAAAAAGAACTGGGCTGCTCTACAAGTGGGGTATCTGCTCGACCAAGTTTATTAATTTTTGACTCGTAGCCAGCAGAGAGGTTTACCACCTACCGAAAATTCGTGCATGGTTCCTCGGCGGGATGAGCGTTTCTAGTTCGAAATATGGAGCAGAGGTATTGAATGCAAGGAATGCCCTTGACCTTGCAAATTCCCGACGCGCAATTTCCCTACCCTCCAGGATCCTCCGTGAGGCATTGTTGGATGAGTTGCTCGATAACCTCGAAGCCAAGCGATTGCTGTTCTGCACTGAGGCGGGCATGGCTCCTGGCCAGCGCGTATCTTGCTTGACTCCGGAAACCGGAAACTCCTCGGAGCTTCCTAGCTCAGTGCTAGTATCTCGATAGATTGTATGTGAGGATCGACGTGTGGAGCTTTCTGAAACATGCCTGACCGCATGGCTGTCAGAGAAGGGATCCACGGTCGCTTCCGAGAGTATACCATCTAGCACAGCGATTGGGCTCTGACATCTTTTCAACGGGTTGTGACGTACAGTCGTATTAGACCTTTCGGAAAAAACGCTTTGAATACTGGTATTCCTCGAGGTTAGCTCATTGTCCCGCTTTGCTTCGAGTACAAGGGCTTCTGATCTTGGTGATCGTCTGAGCTTTTTGGCAGGTACCAAGCCATGCGATTTCGGAGTCTGGGTAATCGAAAGATGTGAACCAGTATGGATATTCGACCCGTCAAGTTGAGAGTCGGAAAGTCCTTGTTGCTCAATAGGCCGTTCGGCCGCAGGGGTCAAACTACCGTGCTTTGCGCCACATCCTTCCAACTTGCTCAATTCTGAAGAATGGCTGTTTTGACGTGAGCGTTGAACCAGTAATTGGTCGGCAACATCCAAGTCGATCAATTCGGGCGCGTTGGTGAAGAGTTTTGTTTTTTCAGCTAAATATAGTGCCACCGGCGTGGTGGACGTGGTGACTTCAGATCCGCCAGACTCCAGCTCAGTTGCGCCCCTGGGAGCCTTCCTATAAAGACGGGACAAGTACTGGCGCGCTTGGGCTAGTCCCATATCGTCACGGTCCCTTTTCTGTTTGCTCGTTGGGCTGAAAGACTTACCTTGCTCCAACAAGCGATAGTTGAAGTGGACTTTGCAAAAGTCTCACGGAAGACTGCTTCAAATTGGGGATTCGCGAAACACGCGGCTTCGATGCCAGATGGAAAGCACAACCTCCATGTTCTCAAATAAATGGAAAGCGCAACCGCTTTTCACAAGGCCAGAGCTATTCCCTTAGACATTGGAAGATACGAGTCACGAGTTTTTCGACTCTTGAAATGTGAAGAGAAAGGTTTTGCCAAAAAATGATATACCAAAGCTTTAATTTTGGGAGGTATGATATCTATTCGCGATCTTCTGCTCCCAGTCATTAGTTAAAAAGATTTGCTTTATGAAATAAGCAGTGAATGAAAGCAAGGCAAAATAAACCTTTGCAATGAAGGATAGAAGCAAAAAAAGGAAAAAAAGTGATTATGTGCCAATTAGTCAAGACGCACACAGTCATGGCGCCGCCACAATCTGTTCTATAATGTGCACCAAAATGTGAAGGCCTGTCAGTTTCACTTGGAAAATCCAAGACTAAGGAAACCAGTTGAAATGCCCCTTCCGGTCCCAGTTACCCCCTTTTTTTTACAGTAAAGAAGGTTTAAGAAAACCAAAGCCCCAAATCCAAAATCACTGGTATACCATGCATGCTCCTAGATAAACTCCATCCGTCTTTAAACTCCTGTATTTCGTGCATGAATTGTCTTATTACGATTCGTCCTGCTCACCCTCGATGAGGAGATAATGGAGGATGTCGCTAAGTGTGAGAACACCTTTTAGTCGAAATAATTCATCCACTACGATGAATCTGTGAACCCTGGATTGTCGGAGAGTGTCAAGGATAGCATCAAGACCATCTTCAAGGGAACACGTATAGATACCGGGAAAATCCTGCTTTGTTATTAGTTCACATGCACAGAGTGCGTCAGAGCGAGCTACGCACCGGCGAACGCTTCTTAAGTGCCTCTCCAACGGGCAGACTGAGATCGTCGTAAACTCCCCCCTTGATTAATGTGATGACATCGACGGCTTCAAAGACATTGTAAACGATGCCTAAGTAAGCACTAAAAGTGAGAAAGAGGCATGTTTCATAACAGATTAGAATGCCGGTATCCATCGGACTCACCTTCCGAATTGACGATTGGAACACTTGAAATGCTGCGCTCGACCAGCTTATGGATGATGTCGATAACCGGGGTATCAATTGACGCCGTAACAAGATTATTATACGTCCCCAGGTTGATTTCTTTAAGCGGTTTGCGTAAATCTTGTGTTTGAGGCACATTGACCGCCATAAATTTCAAGATTCGATACTGTGTGACAACGCTGAACACTACGGGTCTGTCTGTCTGGCTGTCGTGTGAGACTAAGGGTATCCTTCGTGCCCTCGAGGACAGCATATACCGGCATGCTTGGTAAAGGGGTTTTTCCGGGTCGATTGAAATCGTTTCTGGCGGAGCTACACCGAGCGCCCTTTCGATCTCTGAAGACACGAGGTGGATCTTTCATTAGCCTTGGCCGCAGGCCTCCAAAACTGCATGGAAAGGGATATCAATCGTACCTCGGAGACTGCTCAAACGAAACTGGTCTATTCTCGCCAGCGCGGCGGGGTTCTGAAAATAGTACTGGATGACATTTATATAATCGGACGTTGTGAGCAAGCCAGCAAATGTCGAGGTACTTGAGTCCCAAAGTGGAGCGGAAACAATTGCTATAAAAACGGGAATATCTGGTTAACGCGTATGTACTTTGGGCGCGAACCCAAATCAGGCTGCGATAGACCGGGAATCCCAACTGACCATTCTGTATCAGAATATTCAGACTCTCTTTGACCGACAAGGAAGTGTCAAACACGATAAGGCGGAAGCTAAGGGGTAAGACGTCATAACTGGTATGATTCTTCAGAAATTCTCGGATATGCCACTGGGAGCGAACATGTCAACGACTGCTCAAAACGAAGGACTCCGCATGGGGAAAAATATAGAGAAAAAGAAAAAGAAAAAAGAAAGCCAGACAGGAGACCGAGCCATGAGCCCAGAGAACCTGATAGGAGAAGGGTGTCTTTATCGCAAGAGAAAATGGCACTCACCAGTGCTTGTCTTTCTGCACGATCGCCGACTCTCTCGACAGGAGCAATTGGACGGGAAACACCCCTCGGCCGTAGGTAGGACGACGGCTGCACAAAGACCGCCTCGTGACTGCTTCGGGATGCGCTGTAGGGTGGTGAGCCCGGACTCGAGGCGGGATGTTGTGACGACGCTGCGGTGGAGGCTGTCGTTGTTGCATGTGGTCGGGTCGGGGCAGCATCCGGCATCGTTGCGGTGTGGGTTCCCGGTGATGGCGGCTGCATAAAACGGAGTGAGAGAGAGATTTAGCGGAGCAGCAGGATCAATATCAGGTTGCGACGGGTTGGTTATCTTTAAGAGTAATTGTGATTCTGGCTGCTGCAGAAACATGGAACGAGACACAGCAGCGCACGGCTTGAGGCCTCTTGCGGTCCAAGTTGCGTGGTTTTAGTTAACCTAATAGCTCACAGGAACGCAGGCCTTCACATGAACCCCAGCCCGCCCCATTCAACTTGGGATCCCACAGGGCCTACAGTTAGTACAAATACAACCAGGGCGGGGAATTGATTGTCGCAGAGCTACCCATGCGATGAGACTCTAAGGGGGATTCACCAGCATCTTTCTAAGGGTTTACTCTCCGCCAGTGGTGGATGGGGGGTTGTCTTCTTGGGCGGGCGATATTTTGCTTGAACTTGGCTGGGTTGGATTGGGGGGGAGTTGGGACCTGGGCAAGGTGGGATGTCTCGGCCCTTTGTTGTTCCTGCTCCAGGGGAGGTTTCAAACAAACAAGCCAAACCAACTGAACCCAAGTGAATGTTTAACCACAAACAAGGAAACTGGCACTGAACCTTGAGTTGAACCTGATGATCCGTCTCCTGTTTTGACAGCGGATGCCGTGTAACACTGGCCCGTGAAGAATTGACTGTCCCTCTCTCCCTTGCCGCCCCATCGTGGCTGATATTCCGCGAAGCAGCAGCAATTAGTCAATATTAATATTTATTAAAAAGTAAGGGTTGCTCTAGCGGGTATCTATCTCGGCAGGGGTAGTTATAGCAGTGTCAACGCTCCTAGAGAGAGCATGAGAACAGATTTTATAGAAAAGGAAGAATGTCAACGCGAGCTCCAAAAATGCAATTACGAAAGAAACCCCGAAACCTGTGGTGGTAGCCCATTTTACGCCGTCGCTGTCTGGGCCTGCGCTCCAGTCGGGTTGCTAACATCCAACTGCTCCAACTTCTCTTCGATTTCAACAGTGTCTGCACCTTCAGTCTCCGCACAGCTCTTGCTAGGTCCTCCTTTGAGGTAGTTTTCATGTTCGCCAACAAGCTTACCTCCTTTGATCCATCTGTCCCGATATTCTTCTCGCCGTTGAGCGGCGAGAGCATTGATCGCTGGCCAATATATAGAATGGTCGTATTCAAACTCGACGTCTCCGTTGACGGCCTGCAAAAGCTGACCAGGAGGAACGTGCTGCCGAAGATCCTCGTTGAACTTGAGCTTCTCCCTTGTCTGTGGATCGATGAATGGCATAATGAGTTTCATGAAGCCCAGAATGACAAGGGGCACTGGAATTACAAAGTATCAGTAAAAAGATAAATTGATCCCACCGCAATATAGCGCTGCCAAACTCACTGTTGATAACCAAGGCCCGTCCCAAGCGTTCGGGGTAGTGATTTTGGAGAATACTCAAAACCTGCCTGCCTTGGCTGATCGATGCGTTTTGCCCGGATCTCGTTTGCTTGAAATTGACCAATAGTGCCAACGATTCTTGATCTGGTCCCATGATGTCTATGACGCGTTCAAGCATAAAAACTAGGTGTTGTATCTGGCGATCGCTGTATTCGGTGTTCTGCCGTGCTGGGTTCAAGTATAGGCAAGGGCGTCCGCTATTATCAAAACCCAAAATGACTTGTTTGCCGGTTTCATTTTCAACCGAAATGTATTCTGGAGTATGGTTTTTCACACCATACTCCCGTCGCCACGTCAAGGTTGCCTGAAGGCGGTTGATAGCATCTGCAACATTCCATTTTGTGGCCCGAAGATACCGGAGCAAGCATTCTCGGGTGAGAAACATTCGCTCGTCATCTGTAATGGGTGCTGTCAATGCATTTTTGGCAGAGGTAGTCGGGACCGTTGTCCATTCAGACACTGTTTTCAACACAGTTTCGTACTTGCTCTGTTGCTCTGGGGTTAATGCAGGGGGAGGCGAAGGTTTGCAGTGGTCGAGCGGTCGTGGGAAGAGGGTTTTGATGGGTCCGTCAGTAGCTGACAGAGGAAGAGTATCAGCAAAGAATTGATCCTTGACCGGCTCTTCTGTGGTTGCCTGTGGTGATGGTTGATGCCCGTCAACATTTTCCCCCTTTGAAGCCGCGTTTTCCGTAGGTTGAGTTTGGGGAGCAGGGGCCTCCTTCGTCGGCTCCATTGTTATACAGACCCGAGGAGTTCTGACCAGATTGCGTGACAAACAGGCAACAAAGAACACAAAGAACACCTCTGGCACACTTAACTAACCCAAGAGTGAAGCGAAATTGAAACTTGTGTTGGCCGAAAGCTGTTCCCAACAAGCTCAACCAAAGAGAGCTTCCCTTCCGAGAGCAGCTAACTAGTTAACTTAAAGCGGTGAGAGTATCCACCAATGAAAGCCCCTCGCTCGCTCCACACGTAGGCAGAAAGTTGACCCGCCGCAAAAATGTTCCTCCGGCGACCAACCACTAAACGCGTCGAAGCGCGTCAAACTGCGGCTTCAATTGATGGGATGAAATCGTTTTGCACTTCCACGCAATCGTTTTCCTTCAACAAGCAAACTGGTTAGAGCCGAAACGGCAGAATACTGAGTATGGACGATATTACAGCGGAACTCAATGAGCTTTTTGCAGGAGGCAATCCCGATGGACTCCCTCAAGACGTTCTCGCCGAGCTACGATCCATCATGAATCTCCACGCACTGTCCCCGCAGGAATTGTTCTATAAATGGGAGTCGTACTCCATAAAAATGGGCGGCGAAGAAACAAAACTGAACTTGGACACTGCGCGCGCGTTGAAGCGAGATATCCAAGGCACATTGGAGCGGGAGGCTAGAGGCAAAGCTCATCTGAAACCTTCGGAGAAACGACATATCGTTTCTGCAACTCCTCGATCTACTGGCAATAACCAAGATGTCTTTGACATGTATGATGTTTAGGATCCTTATCGTGGTCCGTATTTTGCTTACCGTCGACTAGGCTGGAAGATTTGGTTCCCAATACACCACATATTGGGAAGGCGGCGAAGCGAAAAGCCGGATTCAATACTCCTTCGACCTCCAAGGCCATTAGGGGAGGAGATTTCAGCTCCCCAATGACGGCAAGCACTTCTATGAAACGCCCTGGTGGAGCAACGGACCAAGTTGCGTATGCACACCATTCTTATTTATGTATTCGAGTATTTGCCTAACGACCAGAACAGTGCCACACCTTTCTCCGAGCGCCAAAGCCGCGGACAAGTATTAGAAACCCTTAATTCAGACCTCGCGCCGTCGCAGCCCCCCATGGCACCGTACTCAGAAGCACGTATGAAACTCGCAGCGAACACGGATATCAAAAAATTCACGTATAAGCCAATGGCTATGAAGTTGTCCGAAGCCTCAGAGGTTCTTGACGACAGGATAGACGAGTTTGCCGCCCTTTACGAGAAACATTATAGTTCTGGTGATACGCCATTTGGTAATGCCGCCCAACAAAGCACAAGAGAAATCATCGGTGTGGGTAGAATCGCTTCGGATAGTATGGAAGGAAAGCTTAACACGGCGTCTCTGGTTCTTGAAATGTCTCGACGCACAGGTGCTGGCTTGCGCGTACCCTTGAAAGTCAACTCTCTACCCTCTGTGCAATTATTTCCGGGCCAAATTGTGGCAATCAGAGGGATCAACGCTTCCGGCGAATATTTCTCTGCACTTGAAGTTTTGCCGATTCCTCTACTCCCTCCCGCTGCCACCCCGCCTGCAACCATCAATTCCATAAACGAGCGACTTAGCGAATCAGGCACCAAAGCCCTAAACACACTCATTGCATCAGGGCCGTACACAACCGACGACAATTTGAACTACGAGCCCCTAAACGAGCTTTGCGCCAAAGCGGCAGAGCAGGCCGCCGATACTTTGGTCCTAACAGGACCCTTTCTTGATATTGACCATCCGCTGATTGCTACCGGGGATTTTGATCTCCCAGAAATAAACGGCTTAGATCCAGACACTGCTACACTCTCGATTCTCTTCCGACACTGCATATCTCGGCCACTCCACCAGCTGGCCATTGCCGTTCCCAGCATCACCATCGTTTTGATCCCGTCCGTGCGCGATGCGGTGAGCAAACACGTCTCCTGGCCTCAAGAAATGTTACCGAAGCGTGAACTCGGGCTGCCGAAGCAAGCTCGCATGGTACCTAATCCCGTCACCATATCTCTCAATGAAGCTGTTTTCGGGCTCTGTGCCTACGATGTTTTATACGAGCTGAGAAGCGAGGAGGTCCTTGGCGGGACACCAACAGAAGGAAGCCTGCTGACGAGATTATCGCGGTATCTGATCGAGCAGCGCCATTTTTCTCCTGTTTTCCCACCATCTTCTAGAGAGCACTTACCGAGGTCCGGCACGGAAAGTGGAATCGCGACAGGCGCCATGCTGGATCTTAGGTATTTGAAATTGGGGGAGTGGTGGAACGTTCGACCAGATGTTCTTATTACCCCGAGTATTTTACCCCCGTTCGTCAAGGTAAGATGGCATTTTTCTTTCTTCCCCTTGCGATAAAGGACTTCCTTGCTAATTTTGCGTCTAGGTCATTGAAGGTGTCGTAGTAATCAATCCAGGCACCCTGTCCAAGAGAAAAGGGCCAGGTATCTATGCACAGATTGCCCTCCATCCACGATCGCTCACAGACGAGGAGCAGAACGCAAAACACGTTGGCCATAAAGTGTTCGAGAGGGCAAGGGTCGACATCGTCAGGATTTAAGCGGTGGGAAAACATGGAGTCTGGTTCAGGCATCTGCTTAGCATCGGGGTGTTCAGAGATGTCTGCAAGGAATTCATCTTCATTAATTCATCATGAGAAAACATTACCCTTATGACAAGCAACGCGCGATAGAAATTTTGGGTATATCATATCCACTAAGCCACCATACTCCCTATACCATGCATACGCCCGTCTTAAAACAGAAAATGCCCCATTCCAAATAACCCACAATACCCACAACACTCATCTCAAACAGACGATCCTCCTCATCCTCCTCGCCCGACTGCCCACCAACTCCCCTTCCCCACCGCCCTTCCTCTCCCTGCCAACACCACCACCACCACCTTCTCCTCCCAACCTCACACCCCTCATCAGCTCCTCCAGCCCCAAATCCCGCCAAACGATCTCCCTCTGTCCATCCATCGCTCTCGTAATACCAAACGCCGCATGTTGATCCGGCACCACGTCATCTTCATCTTCAGGGTTCACGGGCTGGTGCTGCGGCAGCACGAAGATGTCTTCTATGGGAAGGAATGAGGGGGTCTGCGAGGCGGGGATGGATTGGTTTTGCGCATGGTGGGCTGGATTGGCGATTGATGAAGGGTTGTTGGCCGAGGATATGCTGGCAGCGGAAGTGTATGGGCGGTTAAAATCTTCAAAGAGGTCGGCGAGACGGGGATGGTGGAAGTGGATATATGTCGGTGAAGAGTCTTTGGACTATGTTCTTGGGTCAGTTAGATCTATTATCTAACAGGAACAGATCGTACGTGGTAGGCAAATATACCATCGTTATAATTTCACTAGAACTGAAGTGTAGCGTGCTGGGTGATGCAGTGTTTGACCCCCCAAAGTTGTGATGAAATGAGTTGCTTCAAACATCCCCAACCTTGCCAAGCTGTGCAAAATCGATTAACTTACATAAGCCATCAGCTCTTGGACTAACGTAATCCACCACCGAGCGAAACACCCCCCGAGCGAAACAGCAAAACCACCAGAGCTCAACTAATTAGATTTAAACCCAAAATATCAACACCCACCACCCCCTAATTAAATTAAATTAAATAACACTAGGACTAGAGCATGTTCTTCTTGTATGCCTGAGAGTGCCACAATTGCTGCAGCATTGTGGTGCTCATACACATGGTCTAGACTCAGGGGCTGCTGGTTTGGGGGGTTGAATGACAGACTGTTCAACAGACTCAGCAGCTGGAATAATAAGATCCTGAGCTTCTTCCCTAGTTAGACCTCCTTCACATGGAATCCTGTGGGTAGATCTCTTGTGTTTTTGCTTCTCTTTCTCATTTGCATTGAATATATTCTGATATTACTTCTTCATAATAGTGGCACTGATCATTCCATATTCACAGATTTTAATAATTTGATCAAGACCTTTCACAAAGTCAGAAGACTGACTCTCCACTAAGTCTTTGATCTTATTTGTCTGCCAATGTAATTGTTGAAGATTACTAGATGTTTGTAGAATTCAGAATGACTCTGAGTTGCTAGATTAACTAGAAGAGAGAATAGAGATTCAGAACTGAATATTGAGCTGTTGAAGAATCTGATCTGATTTAATGAGACTATTTCAGTAGCTATAAAGTCACTTTGAATGTTCTGAGTCTTAAAGATCTTCATATGAGCTGCAGAATAGACATCTAGAAAATTTCTCTTTTTAATAGTATTGAAATCAAGTCACATTTGCTGCTCAATCAAACCCTCATATGCTCACTTTAAGACTGTGAAAACACTCACATTCAGAAACTGCAAGAGATGGAATGAATGTGCAGACATACATAAAGAAATAATTCTATTCTTCTTGCAGATATGATCAAATTTAGAAATAAAATAACTGTCATATCTGTTCAGAATAAAAAGTAGATGAGTGTCAATTCTGTGTAA
>LJPK01001430.1:0-10261 GCA_001430945.1 Amauroascus niger
GTCTATTCTAGAGAAAGAGTTATTTTATCTATATTTCATAAAAAATTCTGTCTTTCTTTACTTCAGTAAATGCTTGATTGTCTGACATTTTGTCATTTTGTTTGTCATCAGAGCTTGTTATACTTGCTGACTCATTATAAATTGTTTTTGACAATGCTCAATCTTGTATTTGCAAAAAAATATTCAGTTTTTTATGACTTTTTGCTATTAGTCTATTCTAGAGAAAGAGTTATTTTATCTATATTTCATAAAAAATTCTGTCTTTCTTTACTTCAGAAAGTTCAGATGTTGATAATTTTTTTCAAAACAGAACAATCTTCAATTCTTGAAGTCATTAAGATATAATATATCATTTTCTTTAACTCAAGTGATGTTGTCTGCTTGAACAAAGTGATAACATAATGATTGTCTCTATTACTTGAATATCTGCAATAATTAAAAGATTGTTGAATAAAGAGCTCTGTTTATTTCAATATGTTGACAGCTGTCATAAACTCAGTTCACCATGTGAGTGATTGTTATTTTGTTATAAAGTGAGGTCTTGATTCTAACACAAAGAAGTTAAGCACTCTATATGAGAAGACTCAGTCTCTGAAGTATGTAGATGATGTGATTGAATTGATTTCATGAAATGATATCACACAGTGTGACTGTCTGTGATATTGATATAAGTAACTTATCAAAGAATAACAATAGCTTGAATGATAGAACACTCAAAAAGCTAAGCAGTATAGAAGTATCAAGATAGTATTGATGGTAATTAAAGTATCAAGTAAAGCTATCTATATGTAGTTTCTGATAAGTGCAATAACAATGAAGAACAAAAGATTTCTTGCTGAGAATAAAAGACTCTCTTATATACATAATTTTATCATAGCACTGCTATGTTCAGATTATGGTGCTGCTATGTTCAAATCATAATGCTGTTATGTTTGGCTTATAGCACTGATATGTTCAGATCATAACACTGTTATGTTCTGAACATATTATCACTCAGTTCTGACATGTTAGTGATCAGTTTAATTTGAAATATTTTTTTTCTGATCTATCATCAATCAAGCTGTTTCTCTCTGCTGTGTCACAATCTTTCTAAATTTCTAAGTTTGCTTATAGATCTGTAACATTTTTTTTAACATAAACAAAATATGTCTCTCAAAACAGCTGATGAAAGACTAGAGTATTAAGACATAATACTCTTACAGTCAAAAATAATTAATAAGAAATTGTTTAATCTCTCAGTTGAACTTATTTTCATAAATAGAAACTCTGCTGACAAATCAAAGACATCAATGAAAATGAAAACTGAAAATGAAACTTTCAATAACATGTGAAACAAGACATTTGCTGATGATTTGACTCTATATGAAGTAATTAACACAATAAAATAAAAGAAGAGAAGATTTTCTGTACAATTCGCATTTACCAGCGGGTCGCCGTTCTGGGCGACTTGCCAGTTGCGGCTTAGCCCCGGTCGACCCGCGCCCCCCTTGTGGTTTAGCGCCGCCCGATCGGGTTTGGTTCCTCACGCTAGACCCAGCGTGGAATGTTCCGCCGCCCGCCGCTCGACCCGCAGCCAACATCTATAAAAGGCCGTCGGTGCGTCGCTCGACGGCCTCACCCGTCCAATTTTCCTTTCACTCACGCCTGCGCTCCTACCCGTGTCCATCCGATCCCTGTCACGCTGCTCGCTGGTGGGCTCCGCACTCGACCGCGCCTCCCCAAGCTCGTTTGAGGGATTGGCTGCGAGAGGGTGCTGAGATGGAATGTGCTGCGCCCGGGATCTTTCTGTGCCTTTCTCATTTCCCGTTTCCCATTTTGTCGGCCCCATTGCAGAGTAGCGGGACACAGAATACGCGGACAGCTGGATTACGGATTCAGGCCTCATTTAACACTTTTTCTTAGCCTACACTCAAGGTGTGAGCGCTCGCCTTTTTTTTTTCTGGGTCGGGTGCGGACGGTCGACGGTTTTTCTGGCAAAGCACCCTCGCCTCAACCATTACAATGGCATCCCGTCAGCTGGCTGTGGTGTATGGTGTATTCACCCTACGACGGATGACGTGACGGACTCATGTCGGGTTCTCTGAGTTGGCCGACCGTCGAGGTACGGCTGAACCTCGACTGGGATGAAGTTTTGGTACCCGCCCCCTCGCGAATACAGGCCGTGCAGGGGAAAAATGCCTCACTGATGTCTCATTGTCCTGCTTTTTGGTGCACTTCGGAACAGCGGCTGCGACTTGATTTGCAACGCCCCTTTGGCCAAATGGAATGAGGCGATTCGTTTTGCCTGACGGGAGGATATTGTGACATCCTCCATGTCAGCCCGCAAGGATTACTTCCTCCTTTTTTCCCTCCTCCTTTGACTGGATGTGTGATTGGCAGCAACACAGCGCGGGAAGTGTCTCTCCGCGCCTTGAGGCCCGTCTGGATTTCCAGGTGAAGCTGAACAGTGGAGCCCGGCACCCTTTCCTGTTTGCCGAAATTCGATTGTCCAGTGGTTCTGGCAGCCTGGGTGTTAGTCGTGGCTCTGATGGACCAATAGTGACTACCACTCTACCTTTGATTGAAATACAGCGTGCTTCTCGACTAGGATGGTGGTTGAATTCTCTCAAGAGAGTGCATGTGACGGCGGACTACCGGATGAATCTGATTTGTAACTGTGGGACCTAGGACTGTGGCAGGACATTGATATCTTGCAAAGGTGGGAATGGGGCCCTCTGGCGCTTGTGAGTCGTCTGTCTATATGAAGCCTTCCCTCCCTCCGCTCTCTTTGTTTCGTATCCATTTTCCCACCCTTAACTCCCTCTCCTCCTGCACACTTCCCTCTCTCTGTTCTCTTCCCCTTTTTTGCCCTTTCCCTTCTGCCATTTCCCTCCCCTCCAACTTGCATCACCCAATTCCCCAGCAATGGTGGTCCAGCTTGATAAGATACATTTCTATTGTCCCCCTTCCCTTCCCAAACCCCCTTGATCCATCCAGTTGGCTGCCAGCTGGAACTCTAGCCCATGAATTGCTCCCGTGGCCCAACCCTTTCTACATGCTCTCCCGCCCAAGCCTCCAGTCCCCACACCCGCCGCCCATCCAGGCGCATTATCAGGTGCAGCTATTTCCTTTGACACTTCTGTGCAATGCGATCGGCCATGAGACTCAACTAGTCCACCCAATCTGTTTGATATTGAGTTGGAAAGGATCTCTGCACTGGACACTGCTTCTTTGGTGTGTCAAACCATTGAAGCTGATGGCAGTAAGAGGCCATGCTCTGTATCCCCTGCGGGTTTCCAGCACAATCTAAACCCCACAGCTATCTGTAAGCAGAAAAACCTGTCACAATCTTACTCTATCTAGCTCATCAGACTAATGTATATGCCACTTGAAGGGGGCTCCAATCTGGGCACAGTGCGAGACAGACGTGAAGATGGGTCCATAGCCGGTTCCTTAGGCCCCTATTTGGTGGAAAATCCTGAAGCGCCGGCCAAGGGCCCGGTTCTGCCAGAGTTGCTGACAGAATGGTCCAGCCATGTGCCAACATCTGGCCCTGTTATAGCAGTGAGCCAGGGCGTCTCCGGTGAGCACTCATGCCTGTCATCCACTCTTAAGTTATTTGCTAACGTACCGCAGGGCATGTACCCGCAGTGGCGAACGGTGATATCGAAAACTTAGACAAGACTGTCATCCGAGACACCATGCCGCCATCGCCAACCTTGCCCATTACTCAACCCCGCTCCCACAAGGATGAAGTGATGTGTGGTAATCCTAGGGCAGGGTTGGAAGTTCTGATGGATCAGAAAAGGATGACCATGCAGAAGGCAAGCACACTGGTGAATGACAGTAGCTGCGGCAACAACAACCCTACAACCAAGCCCTTGGATGGATTGGCTTCACACACAAACTCACCAAGCATTGCTTCTGCCCGCACCTGGACCAGTCCCCAGAATGGCAACAGGGTCATGAAGCCACAGAATTCTAAGCACAATCACCCCACTATTGCCATAGTTATCCCAGTGAAATGCCAGTCTACCAGACTGAAAGCTTCTGTTGAATGGAATCACTCAGCCACACTGAGAGATTTCTCTTGTGAGGAGAATGAGAAAGACAATAGACATGGTGAGGACAGCAGCTTTGTTAATGAAGATTTGCTGTTAAGTGATTTCTCAGATTGAAATGCCCAGAATCCTTCTCACAAAAGATGAATCCCTCACTCTTCTCTGAAGTTTGCCACTTGAGCTTCCAGCTTCAAAGAAAAGAGCACAGTGTATGACACATGCTCTAGCAGTGTCCAATCACTGTCAATTTCTGACACTGCTGTTGATGCAAATAAGACTCAGAAGATTTTTGGCTGTGCTGTTGTTCACATCCAGCCCCACAGCACACAGAAAGTGTACTTCTTCATCTTTCTATCTGATGTCATCAACTCACAGATCATGATATCATCAATCTCTTCTCTGAAGAGAATCAGCCATGATTGAGGGTTCTGTGCCAGATGAACTTGAGCAGAGGACAACTGTCTGACAGCTCTCAAAAATGTCAGTCATTTCTGGCTCAAGATTGAAAGACAGATTTCATGAAGGAGCACTGTCTCTCTGAAGCAGCAATGATCTGTGTTTAAGATGAGATGTGCATCAAGCATCTCTCACTTCACCACACAGATGAAGAAACACAAGCATACTTTCTGATCTACTAAGAATACTCTGAACACACTAAAATGTTGAATGATCTGAGATACTTACCATCTTTGTTGTCTGAATCTGATTTTTATGATCTTCTCAGACTCACAAACCAGTACTAGTCTTCAGATGGATATTGTGGATTCACAGATGAGAATTTCAATATCTAAGAGCTGCCACACCATCTCTGCTGTCTGATATCTGAGAGATGGGATCTGAATATAACAGAATGTTGATGTTTGGTTAGAGTTCTCTCACTCAATGAGTTTGCTCTGTAGAAGAATTAGAGATGCTGCTGTGTCAGTTAAGATGAACTACTAATCTGTGCAGTTGGTCTTTTTTCATGAACAGGTGGACAGAGCACAAGCAAGGTCAATAAAGACAAGTAGTTGGATAAAGATGATAGATTAGAGCCAAGACTGTTGATATGATTGAGCAGCAACTTCTGTGCTCAACTCTTTGTGTGGTAGTTGTGCTTTATGTGTATTCTTCTACTATGATGCTGCTGATAATATGAGAAGTTTTCATGATTAGCTATGTATAGTGATATATTAAGATACTTTAGTGGACCATTTTTGTAATCAAAGATTCTTGATCCCAATCAATTCCAAGATAATTGTTCACAACATGTACTGTCTCTCACATCATGGTATATGTAGAAGGTGACACCATTTTGATCTGCCCATCTGGTCCATTGATCTCTCTGAAAGGCCAACCCATCTTTTCCTCCACCAGCAGTCTACATAAGCCCAGTGAAAGTCAATGATCAGGACCCGGCTCAGTTCCTTATTCCATAACATGTTTTCAGGCCCTAAGTCCTGGTGCATGACCCCCAGCATTTGAATCTGCTTTCTTGACTGGGAGATTTGACAGTCTAGCCTTGAGCTGTCCTTGACTGCGCCTAGACTCTCCCCCCCCCAGCCCATGAGCAGCATATGGCGGATTGCCCCAGCACTGTGGAGGAAATATTCTGATTTTAGCTTGATTGCGCCTAGAAATACAGGGACTGTGGAGCCCTGCACTTTCTGAAGAATCCAGTACATCTCCACTTTGTGTGAAACTGCTTTCCAGCATTGGGATGTTGTCCCCTTGCCTACTACAGTGTAACCATACATGGCACAAGTGATCTTGAATGGTGCACTGTATGCTCCACAAACTCCAAATGGCATACAGTAATGATCAAGGTCAAGATCAAGCTGCTGTTTCAGCTGTTGCACAAGCTTCCCTGCATCAATGTGGTGTTGATCACTGTTCTGACCTTGCCGATGAAGGCGGACATTAGGGCAAAGAGGATCCAATAATCCTTCCTCTTGTTGCAAGCCTAATAAACACCGCTGCGTACAGAAAAGTGTCGTGTGTTGATGGTATTGGCCACTTGATGATTCGCCATTGTCTGCCAGCTGCGCTGGTGGACGAGTAGACGGGGAAGACGTCACTTGACTAAAGCCTCGCTTCCGACTCTGCGTTGCTGGCCCAGACTCAGAGTCAGAAGAATCCACGGGACCACGCGGAAGGCCCGTATCCATCGGCGCACAGGTCTGAAATCTCGTGGTGGCTCGACGGCTCTGCGGGGGAGGCTCCAATGGAGATGATGGCAGGTATTCAGAGGCCGTGGGCTCTGAACTTGTATACTCTGAACCTGGAGGGGTTTGGTACATCTCTTCTGTGGGAATCTTCGACCGCGTATAATCAAAACTTGTCTCCCATAGGTGTAGCTGGGATCTTGCGGCCTTCCGCCATTCCTGGTTACGGCTTTGGGAAGAAAAGCTCATCAGGCAGAGACATAATACCCTGGCAACAGCAGTCATTGGCTGGCGGAAGGCTTCGGGATCATCTGGGTCCACGTCCATGTTTGGTTCACAGGGGTAGTAATAGAGCGTACTGGGATCGTCGTACGGGACGTGAAGAAGCACCAGAGCAAGTCCATTAGTTATATAAGAGTATTCCAGGCCTTCTTGAATCATAACATGGTACTCCTGAACCAATACTGAGCCAGCCAGCTGTTCTGCGTTGTACCTGAGCTTTTCATCCTTATCAGTAGGTATCGTGGTCCGCTGGACGACTTCTTCCCAGAAGTTCATGGGCCGAAGGCCCGCTCGGAGATTCTCGACGGAAAGCTTGTGTGGTGGTTTATACTCCACAGTGGTAAGCAAAGTATTAGTCGTATCGTCAACTCGATGGATACAGAACTGATCTGGTCTGGGATGTACTGCGCTTGATCCATCTACCACCTCTGAATCATCATCGTCTGGCTCTTCCAGGGCATTGGAATGATTGTCAAACATGACCCCGTCTCCTAGTTGGAATTTTTCTTGGGCACCCGGGATTTTGCATAGCTCGGCTATGATATCATGGACATGGTCTTCGACCGCAAGTCGCTCATAGCTCTCTAGATCCTTTTCACTTCGCAGCTGTCGGCGGGTGATCCGTCGACTGAGACCATGCAGCTCAACAAAAGAAGCGAACAGTCGTAGCGCACCTATTCCAATTGGCTCTAGAAAGGCAGATACAGTGTCATAGATTTCTTTCTGTTGTACCGGACAGTCCGACCACAAACGAAGTCTCGTTGGACAGTATTTTCCTTTGGGCAGTGGGATCTTTCCTCTCGTAGAGCGGGACGGTGTGCCGGCTTCCAAAGGCCGAGAGAGTAAACCATGACAAGCTTTGATGAACTCTCCAAATGTTGTCGGTTGGCTTCGCGCCCTCTCCTGTCTCTCTCGGTCCTCTGCCTGTCTTCGTAACTCCGCTTCCTGTTTTCGCGACTCTTCTGCCTGTCTTCGTTCCTCTTCCGCCTTGTAGAAGAGAGCTTTGTAGTCTGGTGAATCATTATTGGGCATTCCGATAAAGATTGGGGTCAGATTTTTATATCAGACAATAGGAACCGGTGCCAATCCAGTGTGAGAATTCGTGAAAGAATTCGTGAAACAATCACTAAACGTGCACTCGTTTGGTCGTTTCTCAGAGTGCTGAGTTATCCTTTGGTGGTAAATATCGGGAGTAAAAGTTTTTCCGCTCCGAGGTCAAAAAGTCGGCACGAGCAAAGCAGAAGACAACGTATTTATTAAAGCTAATATCATTCTGCATACCCCGACCCATCATCGGTAATTCACGGCCGGCGCGTAGCTTCGGTACCAGGCATCTCCCGCTGGAAAATCTGTTAGAGTGGGTTATTATTCGATGGAAAGGAAGAGGTTAAGCTAGGTCTAACTATATAAGGTTAAGAGGCACGTGATTAATTACATAACACAATCCCGCTGGAGAAGCACCCGAGCGCGAAATTCAGCGGATAATTACTTTTGCCGAGCCACCTTCACTGCAATGAAGGACCAATCATGCCAGAATGTGCCCACCTCTGGCCCATAAGGGGGTCTCGCCGAAGCCGTCGAGTCTCATGGCGAACTCAAGAGCTTTGCAAAACATGCTGAGTGCCTCCCTTTCACCGTCTAGTCGCCAGTGGCATATCATTCAACTATTCATGTCCAATGATAAAAAGTAAAGCGGTGAGAAATGGATTCGACGAAGGTGGGCTAAGCGTTTCTTGGCATGATTCTCGTGTCGAACTTGCTGGCCCAAATACCACCGTCAGGGATAAATCCTCAACTTCATCACTCAAGAAGCTTTCCATTCGCAGCCTAAGGAGATAGAGTCATCATGCTGGAATAATGCTTCATTGAATCATTACACTCAAGTCAGCCCGGTAATATTGGCAGGCTCTCCATGTGATATCCAGATCATCACGTGCGCTTCATACAGACTGCTGAACTTAGTTAAATTAAATTACGTCAGAATTAGCTGGAAATATTCGTCTTAAGTCAAATGCCCCTCCCCCACTATTATGCTGTCAGAATACTCCCTTAGAAACCATCTCAAAAGATACGGAGGAGACCGATCAAGGCGTTCCTACTCGTGGCACTTTTCCCTGCTGTGTGGCAAATCAAGCAAAATGACCGCACAGGGGGCCGTCGAACGAAGAAGCATTCCTGCTCAATACCAGAGTGTCTATGAAGCAGCCGCCGAATCGAGGGAGGCGTTGCACAAGGGCTTTGATCCTCGCCCCAATGATTCACAACCCGAGTTTGTTTTGATGAAGCCTCTAGAAGATCAACTTATAGATGCAGTTGAGAGCAGTTATGAAAGTGTATATGTATGGGAGACTTGGTCCATGCGCGTAAAAGGCTAACTATATGCAAAGGATGGACAGGCAGACAAACTTCAATACTGAAAACCGCGATCACAGATGATCAAGCATAGCACTGTACTCTTTTTCAAGGGTGAGACAAAATTTGGCATACACTCTTCTTATACTGCACTTATTCTGTTTCATGTTTCAGCTGGAGTTGTGATTGGAGGGATACCACTAGAGGAGAGACACTGTTATGATATTTTCGGAAATATCACTCTCAATATCCCTACAGGTGGCAGAGTTGGGGTGTGGATGATATCATCTGTCAAGTGAAAACTGATTTGATGCTCAGTTGCAACTTTTATCTGTATATATTACTTCTCCACATAACTGGTTCATCTTGCTAGCTAGCAGATGGGATAGGGTAATGCTGAGTTGAATTTCACAAATAGCCCTGAAGCTGACAGGATGTAGCATTTTGGGATGTTGAAGGGTCATTGGAGGGACAACAAGATTCTGTATACAGTTGTTGCACTTGGGATTGAGGAAAAGACATTGCCATATTGCTTGGGATATAATTGGACCCCAGTTCTTGCTGTGGTTGGTGATTGGAAAGCATCTGGAATTGGGAGAAGTGTGCGGTAGGGGTATAATTAATGCCTGCCACTGGTTGCTGTGGCTGGCTATCAGGAAGTGTCTGGATCTGGGAGAAAGATATGGTCGGGTCATAATTAACGGTCTCTAGTGATTGCTGCGGGTGGTGATTGGAGAGCATCTGAAACTGGGAGAAGGGCGTGGTAGGGGCATAGCTAAGGGCCCCCAGTAGTGGTTGTGGTTGCGGTTGGTGATCGGGAAGCGTTTGGAATTGGGAGAAAGGTGTGGTCGGGGTATAGCCAACGGCCCCCGGTGGTGGCTGTAGTTGGTAGTCGGAAAGCATCAATTGGGGTAACGACATTCCCGCGCTGTTCGGGGCATGGTCGGCTGCTGGTGATACAGCATGTATCTGTTGTTGGGGCTCAGCAAAGTCGAAACCACCAATACCAGTGGTCATTGGAACACTCCGTGTGGAGTCGGAGTCCCCTATGGCGCCTGACGAAAATTCGCATGGAGGCCTTTCCCGAGAGTCTAAATGATGGATGAATTGTGAAGGTTGGCGTGAGTCCGATGTAAATAGGCCATATGGGCTGTCTCCTTGCGCTTGTAGATTTGCTCTCTGCACACATTAGAAACCTTAAAGACATAACAAGGTAGTCGCGACGCCTTACATTTTGAGTTATTGCTTCAACATGACTGGGAGCGGAAAATTGGGGAAGCTGTAGAGTGCCAGAGGGTTGCATCTCTTGGTGACAGCCAGCTGATGAGTCCGGCAAGGCTGCAGGTTGAGTGATGACTCAATGTGGGTCCGGCCCTGAATAATTTTCACTTGTAGGTGCAGGAGAAATGTGTGTTCCAGGGGATGGTGCTTCATATCCAGAGC
>LJPK01001564.1:0-43713 GCA_001430945.1 Amauroascus niger
CCCCCCCCAACCTGCCACAGTGAATACTGGGTGAAAGCGAGAGGAAAGTGACAATGGGGATTCCTTTGCATTGTGAACTTCAGACCCCCTTTGGTCACCTCCTCATGTGTATTCGACTCTTTTTCAATTCAAAATTTGCTTTTTTAACACATTTTCCCCCGTCGCCTACCAGATAGTTCAAGATGCATGTCAAGGAGAAGCTGGCCCATTCGAGTGCCTCCGGGCGTCCAAGTATCTCGTTCGAGTTCTTCCCACCCAAGACAGCGCAAGGTGTGCAGAATCTCTATGATCGTATGGATCGCATGCACGGGCTTGGACCGTCCTTCGTGGATATAACTTGGGGTGCTGGGGGTAGATTATCGGATCTGACATGCGAAATGGTCAATGTCTCCCAATCCGTCTATGGTCTCGAAACTTGCATGCATCTTACTTGTACCGATATGCCGCGAGAAAAAGTCGATTCGGCCCTACAGTCCGCATACAAGGCCGGTTGTACCAACATCCTGGCGCTTCGTGGCGATCCTCCTCGAGAGAAAGAATCGTGGTCCCCCACAGAAGGTGGATTCCGATATGCGAAAGACCTTGTTAAATACATTCGAGAGAAATACGGAAACCACTTTGATATTGGAGTCGCTGGTTATCCGGAGGGGTGCGAGGATGAAGAAGATCCCGTGATCTTGATGAAGCACTTGAAAGAAAAGGTCGATGCCGGCGGTTCGTTCATCATTACTCAGATGTTCTATGACGTCGATATTTTCTTTGACTGGGTGAAAAACTGCCGCGAAAATGGAATCACAGTTCCGATTCTCCCTGGGATCATGCCTATATCCACCTATGCTTCGTTCTTAAGAAGAATAAACTGGATTAAGTGCAAGGTTCCATCCTCGTGGATGGATGCTTTGGAACCTGTCAAAAATGATGACGCTGCCGTTAAGGAAATCGGCAAGAAATTGGTTTCTGAATTGTGCCAAAAGATCCTTGACTCTGGAATTAATCATTTGCATTTGTAAGGCAGAACCCTTACATCCCCCTTCTTTCCCTTTACTTACCCATGGAAACATAGTTACACGATGAATCTAGCTCAGGCTACTACAATGATCCTTGAGGAACTTGACTTGATCCCATCATACGAGACTCCCTTGCAGAAACCGCTACCATGGAGGCAATCGTTGGGTCTTGGTCGAAGGGAAGAAGATGTTCGCCCAATCTTCTGGAGACACCGACACAAGTCATACGTCGCTCGCACACAGAGCTGGGATGAATTCCCTAACGGCCGTTGGACTGATTCACGCTCTCCTGCATTCGGCGAGCTCGATGTTTATGGCATTGGCCTCAAGGGCACTAATGAGCAGAATATAAAGCTATGGGGAGAACCAAAGTCCATTAAAGATCTCTCTGGAATTTTTGTTCAATTTCTAGAAGGCAAACTTGATAGACTTCCTTGGAGTGAAAGTTCTATCACGGAGGAAACCGACGTCATCAAACAAGACCTCATCGATTTAAACAATCGTGGGTTCCTAACCATTAACTCTCAGCCCGCTATCGATGGTGTGCCCTCTTCGCATCCGGTATACGGATGGGGACCGAAAAACGGCTACGTCTATCAAAAGGCTTATCTTGAACTACTTATACCTTCAGAGGTGCTCGGCGAAGTCATCAGCCGTATTGACAAAAACCCCGACCTTACATACTACGCTATCAACAAGAATGGGGAATTAAAAACCAACACAAGCGATAGCCCGAACGCTGTTACTTGGGGTATTTTCGCCTCCAAAGAGGTTATCCAACCTACGATTGTTGAAACTGTCAGTTTTTTGGCATGGAAAGACGAGGCGTATCGATTGGGAGATGATTGGGCCAAGTGCCACGATGCCCATAGTCCAAGCAGGCAATTGATCCAGCGGGTCATGGATGAATGGTATCTTGTTAACATTGGTGAGATAATCCTCTCCTCCGAAGCGTATTATTTTTGCATGCTCATTTTCTAACTGCTGTAGTTAACAATGATTTCCACAAAACACACGACATCTTCAATCTCTTCAAGGACATCACAGTGAAAGGCCTTGACGTCGAAGCAACTGCGGTTCCTGAGTCTGTGGATGTCAACCCAAAACAGAACGGCGATCTCGCTCAGACGAAAGACCTACATGTTATGAGCAAAGGAAACTCTAACTAGTAACTTATGGTCAGCAATGGATCGCCGTTTTTCTCTACTTCTATATTTTATAATTCCGATTGCCGACCCGCGATACCCACTACTTCCTCCTTCTCGCATATAAAACCACGGACCAACCGCAAAACATACAAACTCATCACCTGCACGGCGTTCACGGGGTTCAATAAAAACATTTCAGCTTTACCAGGGGACCAATTGATATTTTGGAAAAAAATTCAAGCCCGATTGGGAAACATTCAAACACTTCAATTTAATTTTCAACAAAGACGGCAATCTTTTTAACGAAGAAAATTTGTCTCGCACAATGGATAGGTGGACAGATTGGACGACGAAATGAAATCTTCAACATGATTATGGACTGAGCGATGGCGATTCTGGGACAAATCGGGGCATTAACTGCATCCCCTTGATTATTACATAGACAGGGGGCATTTCGTACTTTTTTTTTTCTCTATCCGCATATTCTTTCGGCTGTGTTCATGGCATTGTTTCATGGCCCGGTTTCTATTCTCAATACTTGCAAGTCCTTTTCGAACAAAGTTGCAATAATTGCACTTCGGGGAGGAAAGGACCAATTCAACATTTCAGCATTTCAGCTTAACGTAGATTAAGCTCTCTGAAGAAAGTACCCAGCAGAGAGAAATTATAATTTCAATTTCATTTTCTATTTGCAATGGCCGTTTTATCTCTAGAGTGTAACTGCCCAAACCAACGACTAAAGCCGATTGAAACACTGTTTGGAACGTAGTATCCACTTGAAGAGCAGGAAAAGACCACATGTATACCCGACGTATTGCATAGTTGGCTTCACAATCCAGGCGTCGTGAATCCCAAAGGTAATGATACAAACAAAGGGTCTCCAGCTTGCATATCCTAACAAAGCGAGTGAAATAGATCTGATCTGCTGGTGACTTGCATTAATTAATACTTCCTGGCTGCTCTGCGTTTGGAGACGGTTGGGTTTGGCGAGAAAATGATCGCATGCCTCTGAAGCAGTATGGAAGAAAAACATCAGGATCTTCAGGATGCATTGAAGGACAAGCCAAAAGCAGAAGGATCCGTGATCATGATGATAATAACCATTGCAACATGTAATGTCATTGCTGGGGTCCTCGGACGTAGGGATCTGCCCATCCATATGTATATTCGTAGCCTGGCCCAGGAGGCTGCTTTCCATGATATCTGTATGTTCTGGGTGGTCGGCGCCGACGAGTCTTACGGCCGGACTGTTTGAAGAAACGGGGAAGGCATATGCAGAGCGCTGCTGCTTCTTTTTTGCGGGACTTGGGACCGGATTTCCGCCTAGATTTGTGGGTCTGCCATGAAACCCGGTCTCGCGAGGCATCATGTTGCCCGTAGTGATAGTGATAGTGGATGCAGCCTCCGGAAAACTGGGTTTGTGGAATAGGATTGGCCTTTGAGAATGATTCAACGATAGGTTCCCTATACCTCTCCTTTCCAGCAGACTGCCTGAGCGCATTCTGGAATGCAGGGTTTGAGCAGTCGCTACATCTTCTCTCTGCTTCTCCTCTGTCGCAGGGGGCAGGTTCCCCTTTGACGATGTAGCAGCCACTCTTTGCGGCGAAGGGAATTTTGGGTTGTCCAGTCTGTCTGTCTCTACGTCCTTCGCCTTGCTTCTCCCTAAAAAATGTTTCCGTTGGGAAACTAAAGTCGGATGGAATTGGGTCTCTGCTGGGCCTTCAGCTCGGGTATACCTCTCTGTATTACAAGACATACCTTCCGCCTGCCATTTACTCTTGTCTTTACCTTTTGATAGCGTTTTGGGTAGGGTGCTGTTTGGGCCGTCCCGAGTAGACTCCGGAGGAGTGGGAGGTGAAATCGGATCCAGCAATCCCTCTCCATTTCTGCGAAACTTGTCTATAGCCCTTTGGAACTCGAGAATTTGTTGCGTCGTCATCGTAGGCGGGCACGGTTCCCTGGCCGACGGCATGTTGACAACGAATTGGTCATCAACCTGCGAATGTCGAACGCCACGTTGGTGAAGTTTTCGAATGTAAGATCGCACTTTATCTTCAACTTCCGACAAATTCCCGTCAGGTTTCATCGTAGCTGGAGATGGTAATGGCGTTTTCTGGTTTTTATCCAAGCTGATCCATTGGTCACCCTTCAGCCGCCACTTCTTGGCCATATTGTTGTTCTCACCGTGCAGATGGTTTTCATGCGAGCCAAAAGTATCGGTATAGCTGCTGCAGCTAGTGATGCTTGGGCTAATAACTCCTGTTCTCGGATTTGCCCCACGTGCGGTTAGGTAGTCATCGCGGCTGACAGTGCGGTTGTGCTTATGGTGATCGGTCCAAGATCCTTCAAAGCTCAAAGGATCGCGCGCATCTGATAGTATTCCACGTGTCTGTGACTTTCTTATTGTTCCCGCTTCACTAGCAAACTCCTTCTGCTCGGGTCGTTTCATTTCCCCCATGGTAGCAAATGTGTTTTTCGATTTGCGATCTCTTCGCGCCAGAAGGCCGTCCCTGTTTGGCTCGACATGGCCCAGCAATGGTGTCGATGCACGATCTGGTGGCCCGTCTTCGCCGCGATTATTGGGTTCGGGTCCGCCTTTGGTTTCGTACCGAGTGAACAAAGAATCGCGAACACGTGCTGGCCAGGAAGAACAATGTCTTTGCCTCCTGCGGTGATTCTCATCTGGTCGATTCAGCCGAGCTGGCCTGCTGGAAGAGGTGTTCGAAGTTGAAGCCTCGGAAAGCGCTGGAGGCATGACTCAGCGTTCCGACGGGGCTAGAGGAAGGTAACAATACGCATTGCTATACGAATGTGATAGAAGTGCAAAACGAACGGGCACAATCGAGAGTGAGGGATGCGGCTAGTGGCACTGAAGTGGATGTGTTCAACAACAATGAAGCGTAACAGATAAACTGAAGACCAACCGAAGGAAGGAAGAATACGCTTGCAAATAGAAATCGCGATCATTTGCTGGTTGCACGATGGAAGGTGCATACTGGGAACCATGACCTCGATATGCTCGACAGTTGATGAAAAAACAGCAAGATCGATGGTTAAAATTTGGCTCAAGGCCATTCCCAATGGAAACGATACATATAAAGGATCATGCTTCGCTCAAGAAACATGGTAGAAGTTCCAATGATTGATTGTACAGAGAGCCAAAACGCCACAAATGCAATTGCAGAATATGTATGGAAGTCGATGATGAAGCCACCAACGCCGTAAAGAAAAGCCAACACACGGTTATGTATGGATAAACTGAGCAACTCCCTCAAAACCTGCCACTATCTCTTCTTCCATAACCGGTATTGGCCAGATGTCCCCATCTTTGAGCGGCAGCGGATGTACTTATTCCTCCGGGGACGCTGGACCTTTTCAGAGGGCTGGTGGGCAATCTTGCCGGGCTTTGGCCGATTTCCCTTCTGTCATAATCACTGGGCCGATGAGCACTACGTTGCTCCGAGTTAGTTGGCATGGGCTTCTTCAACGGGGATTGTGCATGCGAATACACGCCCAAACTGCCACCGTCTCCCCTAGTCGGGGTTGGTCGGAACTGTGGCTGCCGGATAGCACTTTGTGACGTTAGTGGAGAAGAGTCGGTCCCATATGTTGGTGTTTGTGCACTTGACATCTGTACTGAACTAGGAAAAGCCATTCGCGGAGTTGAGAGAGACTGTCGGCGAGGAGTGCTCTGCACGCCTTTTGACTCGGGGTCAACATGGCGGATGTAATTCGGATTAGGATTCGGCATAAATGCATGGCGCATTAGAGTCGGTGTATATGTCTCCACTTTATTATACTTCTCATCTTTATGGGACTGGTATGAATCGGCCGTATTGAACTGTGTCCCAACGTGACGCATCAGTGGTTGGGTTCGCGGATGGACATACTTGATGTCATATTCATTAAGAACCTCTTTGTGGATCAACATGTTGTCTTTCGATTGCTGAGCGAACGACGATGAAAGGGTCGACATCTGAACGGTCAAGAGAGTGGCTAGGAAAATGGTTGTCATGATAGTGACGCTTGGTCGAGGGTCTGAGGCTGCCGTGGGCAAGAAAAGCCAGTATACAAGGACATGTCCAGGGCTGAATAAACAGAATAGTCGAATAGTCAATGGATGAGGGTCCCAGACACCAATTTGCCAGACGTCGCGGTCCGGTCTCGGATGAGATCTGCTCTCTGCAGAGCTAGAAGATAAGACGTTGGACAGGAGGCGTAAGGGCGAAGACGAACTCGAAGGCGAGGTTACCTGGACTCGCTGTGCCGAGGGAGTCGAGGGCGTATTATCAATGGGAGCTTCAAAGAGCCTGTAATTCCGCTTTCGTGTAAATGTGTATACTGCGTTCGATATAGAGAGAAGCGCAAGAAGATGAACGATGAACGAGGCCTAATACCGAGCGAAAAACATAAGTTTCGGGTTAAAACAGTCTGACCAGAGGACACGGTCAAACGATAACGACGGCTCAGGTCCTTACCAGCCAGTTTAACCAGCTCGTTCCCCCATTTTCGCCAAACACATCATCGTACGCTTTGCTATGACTGCGACTGTTCGCCCGCGCAATAAGAAACAAGACGTTGATCCCAACACCTAAAGGCATGGACCAGTCTTTCTCCCATTGTGCCCAGTCGTTCGAATCAAGCTCTTCAGACAACCATAGTAATAAATCGAGAGGGTTGATACACGCTTTCAGTCGTTCGAGGAACGGTCGTCGCCTGATTAATCGCGGCATCGCAGAAAAGAAAAGGGTTCAATGGATGGCTTCTGAAATGTCACGCAAAAGTGAAACGAGCCGTCCAGAGGTATGTAGTTAACTAGTTACAGTAACTAGATGGCTATGCGTCAATAATCATCTTCATAATGCATTAATAGTCATTCCCTCTCTTCTTTGCGCAGGTCCTTTCTCACCACTTGGTCCAGCAAAAGGTTTTCAAAAAAAGGCGATTTTCCTCACAACATCAACAAACAAATAGTTCGCAATCCAAGAACCCCAGAAGTTATTTTAAGGTGCTGAGTAAGATGAGCACGGACCATGGTTAACTTGTTATGACTGCTTTTGTGGAAGTGAGCAGGGAGTTCTAAAGGTTCTCTTGTTCTCCCTTTATTTTTTATTTTTTTTGCGGTCAGTGCTGTTTGTTTTCTTAATCCAGCTTGTCCATCTGGCTCATAGTTACCAGAGCTGATTTCCAATTTTTTTCCTAAGTGTTATCTTCGCCCGTGGGGTCTGTAGTCGCAAGCATGGCTTCTGGCACCAGCATATCAAAGGTATGCATGCACTCCTCCCATCACTCCTCCCCCAAACAAAAATACGCTGAGATGGCTGAGTCCTTGTGCAGGAGCGCCAATTCCTTGCCGTTATAGGTGACGAAGAGTATGCTTCTATGTCCTGTGCAAACCGTTTAGATTCGAGATAGCTCACCGCAAGATCGAAACCTCAGCTCCGTCACTGGATTATTACTGGCCGGCATCGGTGTATGTACCTTCCATTTATTTAATTTTAATTTTATTATTTATTTATTTTCGAAAGAGACTGATACTTCCCAAAAACAGCATGTAACCGATCCTCCTGATTCCCAGCGGAACTTCGTCGTCGTAGATTCCAAGACCGAGACATCCGCGATTGAAAAGGCATTTCACAATTTCACTCAGCAAAGGAAGGACATTGGTGTTTTATTAATAAACCAACATGTATGCTGTCAACGCAATGCTTCTCCGGCAGGCGTACCGCTGAAACAAAATCTAGGTCGCGGAGCGAATACGGAACAGCGTTGACAACTTTACTGAAGCCTTCCCTGCCGTCCTCGAGATCCCAAGCAAAGACCATCCTTACGACCCTGAGAAAGACAGTGTGCTCCGGCGCGTGAGAAGATTATTTGGAGAGTAATTGCAGTGCGGTATAGAGTTAATGATGTTATGAAATCAATATGGATAGTGGCAGAACGAGGCCAAGTTGCTTTGAAAACGGCCTCGAACATGAGTTGTTACGTCGTCGAGCTTGCGATAAGGAGCAATTGTGGGATTTCCGGGGCATTCCAGCCGCCGAATTCGCATGCGTAGGCATGGGCAACATTTTCTCTACTTTTGCACGTTAATGACGGGGCATGCGCCGTTGATGCTTGCATGTAGAAGACTTTCCATACATCACTGGATTGGTCTGTAAATGTTTCAGGCCATTAGGTTTCAAACGAATCTGCGAATCCGCATGTCTATTATTGATGTGATGACGCAAAAGATATAAAACTGCTCGAAATGTAATGCTCGTTTCGCCCATGAACCAATATCGCGCACAACCGAAAAGATGAAACAACACAACTGACACTAACCAAAACAGACCCATAGCGCCTTGTCATTGCACATCGTCAATTAATTATCAAGCAAAGCAAACTCTGTAGAATACAGGAGATAACAAGCGGGAACGTATTCACCATTAACCATTCGTAAAACCGAAAAGCGTCTTCGACTCACAGGGAGGATAATCGCTGTATGTAGGTGGAGAACCACGGAGCGGGAACAGGATAAGCAAGTATTAAGAATAAAACCTGTGAACTACTATAGTGGCAACGCTCTAGGGGGCGGTTGACCAAAGCGATATGATAGACGTTCTGAAAACTCTAGCGTCTTATTTCAAAGCTAACGGAAGCCTGGAGACAAGTAATCTTCTCATCGTCCTTGGTGAGAACATCGGCATTAACGGTGTACGTGCCCTATAGAACTCATTATTAGTAACCCAAGATGGTTTTGATATCACAGCTTTTTTTTTTGGGGGAGGGCCACAAACTGGTGGAATTTCTTTTGGTAGATCAACGTCTTTGGTGAATGTCATCTTTCCTTTCTCTAGCGGGCAATGAAGATCAACGTTCTCGATTTGTTCACACAGATCTGCCGTCTGATTGATCAACCGGATGAGGCCGTATTTCACTTGTAGTAAGACCTTGGCGCCCTCGTCGACCTGCTTGGAGAAGGTACCGCTGGCTTTGATTGTGAGAGTCTTGCCTCTACATTCAAACAGCAAGTTAGCCCAATTCTCGAAAGCAGGAAAAAAAGAGCACAACAATAACTTCCACGTATACTGCGATTAATTCCAATGCTATAAGCAGAAAGGGACACTTACGGGATCGGTGGATTTGGAGATAGGTCTACCCGCTCAATAGTCAGGATGTTTGATGTAGGAGAGGAGCAGTACACCAAAGGATTATCGCCCGGAACCGAGAGGTCGCCATCGATTTGAATGGGTGACTGGTCTTTCCACAAGGAGAGCGAGGGTGCTGAAAGTGCAACCGGCGATAGAAGAAGCGTAAGAAGAGGTATAGCGCTAGAGACCTTCATTCTGAGATGCGTCGCTTTTGCTGTTTATATGGTATTTAGGTAGATATCTCGGTCAACAGAAAACAGGAGCGGGTAGTTAGAAGATTAGGATTGCTTTGAGGCCGACAAGAAATGGTGGTTGGCAGGTTTGGTGATGACGATTTTTGGGGGGGGTTTTTGGTGGCTTGAACCTGACTAAAACAACACTAAACTCCCCGCAAGGTAAGAAACGGGGTCACATGCACACACGGGGACTGGGACCAATCACTGCTCTTGAAAAAACTTGGTTGGGAGAACCTAAGCCCATTTAGGACTAATTTGCGTTGAAGGTTGTGAACAGCCGCATGCAGTTTGCGCCAAGCCCTTTATGCTTTTGTGAACAACCATTGAAAAAAGCATCAAAATTGCCTTTTCTTGCTCTTCTGCCTGCAAACACCTGGTTGACTAGTTATGGAGAGAATGAGCTGGGAACAATAGCAATGGCAAAAGTTTTTCTGCCGAAAAGGTAAAGATGATAATAGGATCCGGACAATCCTACCATTTTTCAACTACATGTGTAAAGTCAAAGGAGCACTGAATGTATCAGGAAAAGTGTGTAAGCAACAAGTCCGTCTTGTATAATCCGTAGAGATATATGATAGAATTCACTACTGATAGTATGAAGGAAATCTCTTAGTAAACAATACCTGGTTAATAAAAATCTGAGAACAGGGAAGCAGAGAGTCCGAATGAGGGGATATGAGCAATTTTATAGTGCTAAGGTCTCGCCTGACTATCTAGTTCAACTCCCTAGGTACCTAACTACATAACTACCTGGTTGCTTGACAACATAAAAATGCTATCCAAAGTTGACTAACTAGTTAACCAGTTACCAGTTGGTAGTTGGGAGCAGACTAGCCAAGGCCTAAATGGCTTGGACTTATATCTTCGTATTAAGAGGGCCCTCTTCTCCCGCAGAGACCGATTGTGTTAAATTGAAATCATCTGTCAAAAGCACCTCTGGCAGTAATGTCTGCAACTGTGGAAACCCCAATAGCATTGCATAAACTGGAGAAGCTGCGTGCTCTCGGTAAGTGATCTCAGCTTTTCGCGCAACATTGTCAAGCTAACGGGTAGTTATCAGGTGGCTTGGAAAAGTATTCCGCTGTTCGCCATCACTCAGGCTTCTACCACAATGTTGCCGTTTCAGCGGTATATACGCTCCCAAGGACGCTTTGCCGCCCATTGAAAGATTGCGTCCATAACGCCTGCAGGACGCTGCTCGGAGAGCATCCTATGCTCTCCGCAGTTCCCGTCGGGGAAGATACCAATAGGCCGTATTTCGTCCGTCTGCCAGAAATCGATTTGACCAAGTCAGTCTTCTTCCAAGATTGGGACTGTAGCTTTGGCCAAGGGAATGATGGCCCTGGTGAAGTGCCTGACGACGAGCTCTGGCGTCACGAATTGGATGAATTCTTGCAAGCCCAGCACGATACCACTTTTACCACCGGACTGCCCTTCTGGAGGCTTTATATCCTGACCGGGCGCCGTGACGAAAGCCATTTTATGGCCGTGTTTGTCTATCACCATGCGATTGGAGACGGGTCGTCTGGCAAGGCATTCCACACAACGTTTCTGAGGGCACTCAACGAGACCCCTTCCCAGAATCCAAACGAGACGGGAGCAGTGGTAAAACCGCCAAATGTTCCACTTCTTCCCAGCCTCGAATCCATTTGCTCGCTTCCACTGTCTCTCTGCTTCATCCTAAAAGCAGCCTTCCGCACCAAAATCTGGTCTCGCCGGGATCCCCAATTATGGGCAGGTGAAAAGATGGGCCTCCCGCTGAAGAACAAAGTGCGCCACATCACCTTTTCGGAATCAACAACGACGGCCCTAAAACATATCTGTCGAAAGCATAGCACAACGATCACAGCAGCACTCCAGACCCTTTTTGCACGTGCCATATTCGCCCACCTTCCCGCCTCATATACAAAACTGCACTGCATAGGCGCAGTATCCACCCGACGCTGGCTCCCAACCGACATCATCACAGACAACTCCATCGGCGTCTGGGTCTTGGATTTCTCAGAAAACTACACCCGCGAAGCCGTCGCGCAACCGTCCTCCTTCCCCTGGAACGAAGCGCAACGCTCAAGAAACACCATCGAAACCTTCCTCCAAAACAAAGGCAAAAACACCAATGTCGCGCTCCTGAAATTCGTAAAGGATTACCAGCGCGACCTCTTGGACTGTATGCTTGGGAAGGACCGGAACGTGAGCCTCGAAGTCTCCAACATTGGTGTTTTCAAACCCGCGTCATCACCGCCTTTAGATTTGAAACTGGACGCGGATAACGATAGAGTGGCTGACGGTGGAACGCGCGATTCGCACGAATTCCACCTTGGCAGGATGGTATTCAGTCAAAGCGCAAACGTGGTTGGCTGCGCGGTGGATCTCTCTGTTGCGACTGGTGGGGACGGTTGTCTGACGCTTTCATTCTGCTGGCAGGAGAATGCGGTAGATGCAGATTTGATGGCCCCCGTGATAGAATGGATGAGAAAGGATATAGAAGTCCTTGTCAGGGACACCTCCTAAGAGCTATGTACGGAGAACAGCAGGCTGACTTGTCCGAAATATATACGGTTCCAATGTATTTTCTCATGGGATATTCTCGACATGTATTACTTGACCAATTTGAAATGATATTGCACTCCACTCATCAGAAATTATATTATATGAAAAATGCAGACTAACAGAATGCGAAAACACATAAACCTGAATCTGCGTTGAGATGCAACTTTTAAAGCCCTTCGTAATAAGAAAAGTATGCCCTCCACAGCCTCCCAAACTAGACAATAGACGCCAACAACGCCGCCACTTGGAAAGTCCTAGTATCATTTCATCATTGGCCGGGAAAGTTAATAGCTCAGCGTCGCTGCGTCTTGCCCATACCACGCTTACCAGCAAACTATACACAAGGGTATCAGTTAGTAAAACATTGAAACGGCTTTGCAGAGTAACGAGTAGACACACCAGATGTTTCGGCAAAGAGGCAGTGGTGTGACGATCAGCTTCTCCTTGTCTCGCCATCCGATTCATCTTCTTCTGACCTAATTTTGCTAACCGCTCTGCCTTGGACCTAGCCGTGGTAGTCGTGACACCATCCACGAGGCGATTGGTTGCTGCTTGACTTCGGGCTCGGCTCTTTGCTCTTTGTAATGCAGCCTGTTGGGGGTTGCCCGTCGAATCAATATCCATTGCGTCTTCGTTAAAGTCGACTTCGCTACGGGTCTTAGTACGACCACGAGTCTGCTCCCGAGCACGGGCGGATGATGCAGTCGCGTTGTAGCCAATTGAACCGAGGTGTGCTTCCATTTCGGACAGTTTCTTGGACTTTGCGCTTCGAGGAATGAGTGCACGGTTCTTGAGCGACTTCCGCATTTTGGCCTCGTTGCGCAATAACACTCTTTTTTCTCGAATCAGATCAGCTTTCATGCGAATGTCCGCTTCTTCTACTTCTTCGATGCTCTCGTCAGAGTCGTAGTACCCTTCTGCTTCCAGTTTTTCTTCCTCTTCCTCTAACTGTCGGAGTTTTTCTTCGATATCAGGATCAACAAAGTCGTAGACGTTATTTCCATTCCACATCTCTGGGGGCTTGTCGTGCTTCCAGTCACTATCGGCAAGGGTATAATTCTTCTTCAAATCAACGTTATAAACCCCAGCACCACCATTCTCAAATTCAACATCCCGTTCAAGCTTCCTTCTTTCAGGATCAGCTTTGTCGTATTTTTTAAGGTTTTGGACAGCCTCCGGGATAAATGCCTCGCGGACACCACCCAAAGGCTGGGCAACGTGGATACGAGCGAGGACATCTCCAAGCCGACCACTTGGCGTGCCAGAGCTATTAGTGCCTGTCTTCAGTTTCTGGGCTACCCTCTCAGCAATCAGCCTATCACATGCAGCATTTTTGACAGCCGTCACGCCTTCCGTGGTGGTACATGAAACTTGAAGCATTTCGACGCCCGAGACAGTCAGAAGCTTGTCAAGTTCTTCCTTGGTTGCGGGATCGAGATCTTCAGGGCGCGTCACGTCAATCTTGTTCACAACAATGAAAACCAGTTTGTTCGAGAATAGAGGTTTGATGCTGGTGAACAGCTTAATCTGATCAGACACCGAATAACCACACTGTTCAGACAAGTCCATAAAGTAGAGGATCGCAGATCTCAAATGGGCTATGGCTGTGATCGACTGCATTTCGATCGTATTCATTTCTTCAAGTGGATGGTCCAAAATTCCTGGTGTATCTATCGCCTGGAACCGAAGATACTTGTAATCGAAATGCCCGACAAACAAGCTTTTAGTGGTGAAAGCGTACGGCTGTACATCGACATCTGCCTTTGTGATGCTCTTCAAAAAACTCGACTTGCCCACGTTGGGATAGCCGCAGATAAGAAGGGTCCTTGTATTTGGATCGATCGAAGGTAAACGACCAAGATGTTGCCGTACTTGTTCCAGATACACTAGTGGGTCTTTCAACCTTCTGCAGATTGTGGCCATGCGTCCCAAGGCAGCTCGCTTAAGCTGCTTGCATTGGAATAATGATTGAGCGTATTTGATAAGGCGGACATAATCCCGAGAAACCGTTTCCACTAAGCGCTTCGCCGTTGACAGCTGGCCAAGCGCGATCCGGAAATGATCCGCATCGTAAAGGGTATTCAATAAATCCTTATCTACACACAAACCATGAAGAATTAGCGAACTTGACCATCACCGGCACCCCAAGAGACTCAGTCAGCACTTACGGAAAGGATGAACATCTTGCAGCCTCGGGAACCCGTCCAAAATAGCTTGAAACTTCTCGCAGAACGTTTCTGATGTATATTTCACCTTTCTGGTGTAGAAAGCTGCGATCAAGACCCCAGGTTAGTAAACGAAATGATGTTAATTCCACCATCGAGCTTCTCCAGTCTTTTCCAAGTCGGGACACGGGTGTCAGTCTCAAAGAGTAACAGTACCTCTAATACGACTGATTTTAAATCCAGCCCTGATCTGTGTCGGCAACCGTCTCTGCGTTCGACTAAGAACGATGTCGAGAAACTCCTGGCTCGTAGGCACAGGTTGTATCTGCAGAACCATTCATCAGAAAAGCTGGACCTCATTTTTCACCACAAGGAGAAGCGATAGAGCACTTACATCTTTCCACGTCGTCTTCATGGTGGCCGACAAAAGAAAAAAACCTTTTTTACCGCCAAACTCGGTGTTTTTTGGGCTTCTCGCAGTCCCTCGTTTGTCCAGCAAATTTGATAAATTTTGTTGTGGTCGTTGGTGCAGCACCCGATGCAGTAGTTTTTCCCGAGATAAGGAGTTGCCAAGAGGAAACTTTAGACGGAAAAGCTTATCTAATGCGTGCGTTTCTAGTCTTTATCGATCGCCGTTGCTTCTTTCTCCCTCCACAGCCCGGTGGACTGGGACGACAAAGAATGCAATCCATGCATCAAAACTGAAAAAAAAAGCTTCAGGCGACCCCGGTCGTCTGTGAGGATCATATAAATCGTTTAACACTGAATCCTTTGCATAGCTAATTACAATCTACCAAGACCACGAATACCATTACAGCCGAATTTTCCTCATCAGCTCTTTCAGCCACCCAACACCGTTTTTCGCCATCCAATCTTAGTAAGTTAAAGGGTATGTATAGTTACGGAGTATGTACAGATATTATCACACAACTACTCACATGGGCCACACCGCACTCGCTCCATCCAGGCACGCGGCCGAAATATTGGGGTTCGTGATTTGCCGGTCAGAACTTGTCATCTAATTCAAGAATCTAAGCACCACCCCCGGAATGCGGTCAGCGCGAAGCGTTACGAATGGCAAAGCCAACGTAATACAAGATTGGCAACTTACCAGACTATACCAGCCGCCTCCTCCAAATGTGCATTCACTCGGTCCACAATTCTTGAAGCCTAGGTTTGTGTAAAAGGGAAGTAAGTGATCGTGGGATAGTAAAGCGATTCGATCAGCAATCTTTGCATCCTTAATACGTTGGATATAGGCTTTTATTAACGTTTTGCCGACGCCCTTTCCTTGGTGCTCTGGGACGACAGCAAGCGAATGGATTATAATTGTTGATCCTTGGTCTTGATGACCCAACGGCTCGACACCGGCTTCGTTGGGTAGAGTCGATGACCTCTCTCGCCAATTCTCTGGCAGGCCCATCGAACTGTCGGTTACCATCGCGGCAGGTGTCCTTGTAGCTAAAATATGCGCCACGAGGGTAGCTGGGGGCCACTCCTGACCGGGGGCCGTTCGTGGACGGGAAAAGACTCCAAGGGAGAGTTCGGGACATTTGGTGAGCCGGTAAAGGATCTAATCAAGTTAGAACTGTCAACATACTATTCAGATACCATCGCTTTGGTGGAGAATGACCATCAATTTTTCAAACGAAGGTGAGTATGAATTTTCCTGGGGCCGCTGATTACCGGATGTGGGATTGCGCGAAACCAAATGAAGGAGCAATCAATGCATGGCAGGATTAGATCAAAATAGCGGTAAAAACGGACCTTCCAGTGAGACGTCAAAAACCAGGGTGTTGGCTGCCTACCTTTTCTCTCGAGCATCTTTCATGCTCCGGGAACGCTGATTCAACACGGACGCACTCATCTGCATTTGACACTGATAATATCTGGACGTATGGGTGAAGCTCGTCAAGCTGCGTTGGCTTTGGAAGAGACGGCTGGTGAAAATACCAAGCAAAGTCTGCAACATCGCCATGGTCCACAGCTACGAAGTCATCGTCGTCAGTTTCAAACACTCCGTCGGTCTCACCAAAGGTAGGATTCATGAGTCCATCGGCCTGGGCAATAGCGGAACGCTCCGCAATTCTCGACTGCTGGATTGGTATCGGCTGTGTTTGGACAGAAGTAGGGCTCGGGATGGGGATCGTTCGCAACGGAGGAGATGACTCTACTTCGTGTTCAATGTGGACATCGGCCATCGGGGAGGTGCCAGTCGCCATGATTTGCGTTATAAGCGAGGATAGGATGAAAGCTCCAATCGGGAATGTAATACTAGAATCAGCGTAACTACCGCGTTGGGGAGATAAAATCTAAAGGACCATTCTCGAATAAGATCGTTAGCAAAACTGAGTAGCACAAAAAGATGTCTTGATGCCATGCGATGTGATGGTGACGTTTTTGGACAAGAAGCACAGACGACAGCAGAGCGAGGCACGCCAAGGTGCAGGTCGCAAAAAGCCCAGCCGAGATGAGCTTGAATTCGCAAAGGTACAGGACGAAAGGTATATACCTACCGACCACTCTGATCCCAGAAACTGCCTGGTTTCAAAAAACTTCAGCTGCTTATTATATAGCCTCTTAATTGCAGGGCCCTGCGCTAACTAGGTAGTTAAGGTCGGGATAGCACTGATGATGACGTCGGCGAAGCACTGGTGCACAACCCGGGGAGACAAAGCAGATTTCCAGTCCCTCTCAAACGCACACGCTTAGTTAGTCTAATGAAACCACTCTGGACACGGAATAGAGTAATGTCAAACTGCGCTGGCTTGATTTGCGCTTGAGTTCGTTGATTTGGATGTGGTCGGCTTGGGTTGCGGGGTTCTGTAACTAAAATCTGGAAGGGAGTTTAAAATGGTTTGATTGTTGCTAAATACTTCCGTGCGATGCCCTGCGTTTTACGATCCTTGTATAGTTAGTTACCCTTGGAAATATACATGTTCACGGGACATGAGGTGTAGTTCATTAGCTGTTATCTAGTTACACATGTATATTGCATTCCTCAGACTCAGTGAAACAGGCATCTCCTGGGGAGGGGAAAGCCCGTCGGCTGCTAGTTAAGTAGTTAGATGAGTGCCCAGACCTGAAAACAAACCATGGGCCTGGAGCGCACAGCATCGCGGAAGTCTGGAAAGGCCTTTCTTCGGCTTTGAACATTGTACACCATGTAATGGCTTTAAACCCGGTACCAGTGGCTTCAGAACCTCAAGGTTCTCCTGAAACATGAGGTTTTCACCGGACATCCAAATTCAAGGAGGCAGAAATTCCCCGCTTCGTAGTTGCAGTGGCTATCTGCGAATAACACTCAGCCCTGTCTGAAAGCGGACCCGGTGGGCGGAGCGTCAAAGAGCGCTAAAATATACTTCCCTTGGAAGCACGCTCCGCTTCTTATCCCGGCGGTTTTAATCGGAGCCTGATGCAGCTGGGTATGCATCTATATTTGGGTGGGCCCCCGAGGTCGCTCACTTTAGAGATGGTGTTATATGCGAAAGGGAGATGTGCGCAGACACTAATCGCACGACCCCCGTATGAGTTCCTGGAGAAAGCTCTCGGCATACCCTCCGTTACACAAGAGGAGGCTTCCAAGGTCTCATCATTACCCTATCCGGGAGGCAGGCATAAATAGATTTAGGCTTCCACGCCGAATATGCTGTGGGATGGCTCGCTGAAACAACGGAAACTGAAGCCACTGGCTCGGAATAGCCTTGCGAGATGAGTGCCACACGTCCTCGAGGGCTTCGTCACGCTCTGCGCCAAGGATGCTCAATGCTACTGCGTAACAAGCCGGGAGAAATCCTGGGTTGTAAGAATGAGTTGCGGGAACGCAAGGTACAGTGCAGGTTCGGTACACCAGAATCGGGAAAGGACGAACTTACGTTGATACCCCTGCGCACATTCATCCCGTCAAGGAAAAATCTTTCCGATAACCTGCGGATGCAGAGCTTACCACGTCACTGCATGGACGATGCACACAAATGCCAACTATTCACGGAGCTCACACTTCATCCTAGTGGCTGCTGTGTCGCATGCCAACAGCAGAGCGAGAACAAAGCTGTTTGGCGATGAAGCTGATGTGTAACTCGAGGAAATAAACGCAGATGATATGCACCATAACCAAGATAATGAAACCGAGAGGCCTCGAGACATCTTGCAAGCCGGTACTTTAGGCATACAACATTAAGTTGAAAGAAAGAATCCCGTGCGCCAGCTGTATGCGTAGCTGCCCCTGTATGTAGATGCAGTACACAGCTTGAATGTTGCAACTTTTCAGTCACATCCGATTCCGGAACCGTGGACGAAATCTGACGGCCCGTATAGTGGAATCCGGAAATCCTCCGTTGGCTTCACCGGATAACACCAGGTACCGCTTAGGCTAAACCAAGTCCTCTACCGCATTGAAAAGTCTGCAGTGCTGCCCCCAAAGTCACCCAGAAAGGAAGCGTCCGGTTGCCACCAAACTAGACGGGGGGGCCAGTGCGACTTTGCTTCTGCGCAAGAGTTCCCCCTGTGCGTCTGGATGGAACAGCTCCACGACAAGTGGTTGCCCACTATTATGGACTGGGATGAAGAAAAATGTCTAGATTCTGAGAGCTGCCAGGATGGGGCCAACGGAGGTGGTGCATGCTTGGATGTCAGGGTTCAGCTGCAGCAAAGACAATAGGGGGGTCTTCGAACAAACAGTTGAGCGGCAATAAAACGGGCCATATTCCTCCTTCTTTATCCTTCCATTCGATTCCCTCCCAACAGTAGTTAGCAGATCCGCATCTGTTTCTTTGAAAGCGTGGGCTTATAAAAGCCAGCAGCGCAGTTGATCACGAAGCCACCAGGCAGACACAAACTATGTTTGCCGCGTAGTCTTCCTCCTCTTTTCGACACCTGACCTGACCATAAACTCCTTCCAGGACGAGTACATAAAGCCATTCATTTCAAGGCCATATGTTCTCTGGGCTGAAGTTGAGGACAATCATCGAAAAAAAAAGGAAAAAAGAGGGGAGAGTCTCCGCGCGGCTGAGAAGCAAACATCTTTTTTTCCCTCTCACGTCATCGCCGCACTGTCTCACCGATTCGGCGATTCCCCACGTCAATCTTCAACGACCTTCAGCAACCCAACAACGAGGCCGTTGCAAGCAAGAATGTATTTAGGACCCCAGAGTTCGAGAGGCCTTATCTCGTTTGTCTAGGAAATCTGCTAACCGAGTTTTGGATGATAGGCGAATCTCCGTTTCCGTCGTCGCCTCCAACGTGGTGGTTGACAATGACCTTATATCCCTCGATGTCGGCGGGGAGATGACGCTGGCGGACCTCAAAGCCGTAATACAGAGCGACATCGACATTTCACCAGTCGCGCAGAAGCTCTTTCATAATAACCAGCTACTTACGGATGACTCGAAGACGCTGTCGCAGATCGGGATTACGCCGGGTGACATGCTCGGAATGCACATTCGAGTGGACCGAGAAGTCGCTAGGCCTCCGGGATCGGCGAACACGCCCTCACGGACGACACAAGAGGCACTCTCGCGAAGACAGCAAATGCTACCGGATCCCGAGACGCTACGCTTACACATGCTAGGTGACCCACGGGTGCTGGAAGGCGTCCGGAGACAAAACCCACAGCTCGCGGAGGCCGCAGAAGATTCTCAACGATTCAGAGAGGTTCTGTACGCTCAACAGCGCGCCGAAGCGGAAGCGGAAGCTGCCAAAGAGG
This sequence comes from Amauroascus niger, assembly GCA_001430945.1. Classification (NCBI taxonomy): domain Eukaryota; kingdom Fungi; phylum Ascomycota; class Eurotiomycetes; order Onygenales; family Onygenaceae; genus Amauroascus; species Amauroascus niger. Next base: position 19,944 of record LJPK01001564.1, read on the forward strand.
CAAGGATAGCCATGTTGAATGCCGATCCGTTCAACCTCGACGCACAGCGCGAAATCGAGGAGATTATTCGCCAGAACGCCGTTACAGAAAACCTACATAATGCGATGGAATTTAGTCCAGAAGGTGTGTGTAGGCTCCGGCGCGCTCTTGACATTGTGAAGCATATCTGACTCTCTCTCTCTCTCTCTCTCTCTGTGACCTCAGTATTCGGTCGCGTCACCATGCTCTACATCCCCGTAGAAGTAAATGGCCACAGGGTCAACGCATTTGTGGACTCTGGCGCGCAAGTCACGATAATGTCTCCTGAGTGTGCATCAGCGTGTAACATCATGCGTCTAATCGACCGACGATATGGCGGGGTTGCCAAAGGAGTAGGTACAGCTGATATTCTTGGACGCGTACATCTCGCACATATTAAAATCGGCAGCCTCTTTCTCCCATGCTCGTTTACAGTCATGGAGGGAAAGCACATTGACCTCCTCCTCGGCTTGGACATGTTGAAGCGATATCAAGCCTCCATTGATCTCAAGGATAATGTTCTCAGAATCCGCGATCAAACCGTACCTTTCCTCAACGAAGCGGATATCCCAAAGCACCAAGACGAGTTTGAGAACGAACCACTCGTCCACGGACGAGACGGCGCAGTGGTCGGCGGACGATCAGGCGCTGTCACACATCCAGCAGGCAAACCCGGCCCAGCTGGCCAGAATGCATCGGCGCAATCCACATTCGACTCCTCTGCTCCAAAGGCCAACGCATCATCCTCGGTAGCGCCAATGACTCGCACCGCGCCACCGTCACGATGGCCGGCGGATTCGATTTCAAAAATCACCGACATCGGATTCACCCAAGAGGAAGCAATTCAGGCTCTCGATGCCGCCAATGGTGACCTTGACGGCGCTATTGGATATCTAATTTAAAGAATATAGACTCCTTTTTTTACTCCTCCTTGGAAACAATTTCTGTATCCCAAACGAGTCGATACTCTATTTCCACGCGCTAGATTACACCCATTGACGTGATCTAAGGCAGTCAATATCTTGGTTGTCGCGTCCAAGTCTTTCAGTTTTTTTAATCACAAACTGAGAGCTAGGAACCACCATCAGTTTCCCTGTCTCCTTCGTCCAAAATCATTGAAAGCGCAATAAACATCGGGTATCATTTCAGAAAGATTTGGGTAACTAACTATAGGACCGTGATCCTTCTTTTTTCCCTCCCATTCCGTTTTGAAGTGGTTTGAACTTTTGATTTCATTTCATTTTTCCCTAATTTGTATTTCTTCACCATAGGACAAACTCATGAATGTAAAATCATAATGTGCAGGCAGAGACATAACAGTACACACAAGGACTTTCCCTTTCAGAAGCCAAACCCCATTTACGCATGTAACTTCATTGCTCACAAAGTGGCAGGCTGTGCAGAATTCATCTTCATGCATATGTTTGAAAACGGAATTAATTTTTAAACAATAAATACTGTACATACATGCAACCAGAAATGTACACATGCATATCCACATAGAAAAAAGAGAGAGGAATCCTCTTCCGGTCAATTATTGAACTCCGAATCCAATGCAATGGATGAAGGGTCTCCTCAAAACAACAGGATTGGAATATGCATGATTGAGAACCCCGCCATTTTACCCCGGAGAGCTTTCTTGTTTGAACCCCGCGAAATAAAAATTTCCATATAAATATGTGTATGTGTATGTTGTCCATACTCATTCAAGATCTTTTTTTGGAAAGGATAAATAGCGTATAGATGAATGAAGCACCCCGGAATCCCGAAAACTATACGCGTGTGGACGTTTCTTTCTCATTTTTCATTTTCTTTTTTCAGACGGAAGGGTTATGGGAGAAGTTGTGTGGTGCAGCGGCGTAACTGCAGAAGAAGTACATAGGCTATAATGCCATATGCAAGAGTGAAGAATCGTGGAAATTTCCATCAGGAGCACTTCCTCGGGTGGATACGGGAACGATAAGAGAGGGGTAAACAGTGCGCGAGTAGTAGCAGGAGTAGCGAGAGTTGCCGAGAGCGCTGCTCTTTTTCGAAGATGTTAGTATACATGTCAGGAAATAGAAGGTCAAACAAGCCGCTGTCTCTGAACCGGGATGTGGCCGAAAAACATGCCTTGGGGTTGACACACCCAAGTGGTGGAGGCAAGTTTTTTTTCTCCCGCCCCCTGTTCGCACCGTCTTCGAATACAGCCATGCCAGCCCCAAGTTTGCGCAGCGACTCCAAGCTCAGCCAACTCCATATATATGAAGATAACCCTAGACGAAATTATTTCGCCATCCTTCATGTATCTTTTTAACACTTCGGCCTTCTTTTTCAATCCCGTTCCCTGTCATCCATATTCTCCTCCAGTGATAACAGCCCCATAGCGAAAGACACCGACGCTCCTTCAGGGACTGTAACGAATCGCCGATCATCGTGTGTTTCTGAGATGTTCCCCTGTCGATTTTGCTCTTGTGGACCACTCAGCGTCCGTTTGTAGGGCGGTCCTCGACCAATTTCATATGCTTTAACCCAACACCTTTCGCATCCTGATGCCACAGCCGTAGGGGAAGTCCCGCCGGTCACCCGTGCGATGTCGCGTAACTTGGAGATAGTCCAGGCGCGCTGCATGGGGTCGACGTACTGCACCCCAGCGAAGAACAAGGGAAGCATAAGTTCATTGAGCACACCAATTGTCGTAGGATGTGGGTTTGTACCAAATTGCTGGATATGGTGAACCCCGGCTGCGACGCGGCCTATAAGCTGTGCAAATTGCGCAGTACGCGGTGCAGCAACACCGGCGGCAGCCATCGCTGATGGAGGCATGGCAGGATGACCTCTCTCGAGAATAATCCGACTTGCATAATAAAACGCCCAGATGCATGCCACGACGTGGGTACGATATTGTATCGCGGGGCCGAACGGACTGGCGATAAGTGGTGCGCCATCTGGTGGCAATGGGACAAACCCAGGAGTCCCAAGTGCCTTCTCAAACTCCCCGCATGCGTGCAACAATTCTTGCCACTCAGTTTCCGCTTCCGCCGTTAATGTGTTTAGATCTACACTGCCTTCGGATCCACTTGGAGACGGCGGTGACGGGTATGCATTGTTTCCGAATGCTGATGGGAGCCGAACAGGACCAGACGGGGGAACCATCCCATACATTGGCGGGCTGGTCTCACGTTTCATTGCAAATGGCTTATTCCCCGACATCTGCGGAACTCCGGGCGGAGGTCCTTTGTGGGGATGTTGTCCCGGCCCACCGCTTCCTCCAGATGGAAAAAAGTTAGGTGGTGGTCGCCACTCTCCACCATTTGCGTCGATTACCTTGAGCTTTCTTTTTCTATCTCTGACGACAAACGTACTGATTCGGGCAAGCAGTAAAATCAAGTGGTCCATTGACCCATAGGCCGCATCCAGTGTACCTACGCCAGCTCTAGGCGGGCATTCACCCCATCGGTCGTACGGCAACCTGTATACCAATTAGCCATCAAAGCCTTCAAGATCATTTTCGCGATGTACGTACAATAGTGGATTTCCGCTAACTATGCTATGAAATACATCCTGCTTGCAAAACCACCAATACAAGTCGCATCGCACTCTATAGTCGTCCACATCTTTGGCCGTTAAATCCGGCTTTCGCTTCTTCGTAGGGCTATCGATGGCAACTTCACCGAATTCATCATAGTTTATTGCCTTTCCGCTTATCGTGTTAATGAGCGTTGTATCAAGATCGGATTCAAACGACGCAAATATATCGTTCTCGAAATAACTTCCCATATATGGGGCTGCGCCTCCCATCCACATGTCTTGTGAATTTGGCAGCCACTGTTCCGATCTAGCTTTGGCTCTCATAGCGCGAATGTCACGAGTTAGTCCGGCAAAGTCGGTCTCCCGGATTAGATGCGCAGCACCAGCCAAGTGGCTATTCCATTTGTGATGCTCGGCGCTCATGACTTCAAAGAAGCCTAGCAAGAGCGTGGCACCCAACGTCGCGATCTGTTTTCGACGATAAGGCAGGCCAACTGCCTTGCCAACCTTTCGCAAAGCATAGTGATAATGACGGAAACACGCTGTCAGAGGTTGATCGGCCATCCTGGACATGTGAAGACTGCTGAAAGCTAGCATTGCCTGTAGCAGGCCTTGGTGTTCCAGCGCCATGGTTGGGAGGGTATATGTCCACAAGCTTTGCTGTTCATGAGGCACAGGCCCATTGGACATTGTCACTGACGGGATGAAAGGATGCCTTTCAAATATGGATAATGCAGGTCCTGAAACTGCCATGAAATGGTGGAAAAGGTGGAAGTGTTGCGGGTCAAGAAGAGGCGATAAAAGAGGAGAAGGGCGATAAGCTGTTAGGGTGTTTGCATAGCTCTCGTAAGCGGATATTGTGCCAGCGCCGGACATCAATTGATAATCCATTATTTTCGCAGTATGTCCATATGGATTAGACTGCACGCTCGTCACCAACTGTTCGAGTTCTTCATCCGATTCGACATCGTAGTAATCATCACTTTCGGCACCTAGGTCAATCGTCGCATCCATGCCAGATTCATACTGGGGTTCATGTTTTACATGAGAACCAGCACCTGATTCTGATTGAATATTACGGCGACCATCTGAAGGCAACTTAGCGAGCTATAGGTTGGCAAATAGGAAATTATTAACCATACATTTTCCAGATTCGTTAACCGGTAGAGGAGTATTATCCATCTGGTTTTGTTAGTGCAGCCCGATCCGGAGCGGGAGAATGGAGGAAAAAGGGATGACTTACAAAAAAAGAAGAAACGAATTGTGAATGGAAAGCTGCCTGGGACCTGTGCTGTTGGTAGTTTTCCGCCTGCAGTAGCATAGATGGGCTATTAAACCCTGATCCAATGTGATAATTTGAGTCAAACTGGGAGGTTACCGGATCCTGTCCACTCTGGGGGAAGCCCTGTCCTTCCTGGGGTGGTTGCGGTTGGAGGTATTGGATTGCATTCCACGAGTACGGGTCTTCTTCTGCAATTGGCGGCGATGCTCCGGGCTGGTGGCCGATGTGTTGAGAGAATCCATGCCGCACAAAGGTATCGGTGATCGGCCCGTAGCCTGACGGTCGAGGAGCCAGCGGCAGGAAAGACCGTGCTCCCGTCGGTTCTCCATGATGGAATGCCTGCACGAACTGGCGGTTCAAGAAACTGTGGCCGGGTCCTGTCAGGTTCTGGGTTGAGCTGATGGGCCCTAGGTGAGGAATCGGCCCAACGGGATCTCTGAAGACGACACGCTGTCCGTAGCCTTCGCATTCGCGTTTCGACTTGATGCAGTTGTTGCATCTCGGCTTCTCTTCTCCGCACTTGATCCTGCGTTTTCGGCAAGCTAAGGAAGGAAAAAGAAAGAGAAGAGTTGGTTAACTGGAGAGCCGAAGAAGAGTGAAAGGGAACATACTCAAACAGCCTGTCTTTGTTCTCTTCCGTGGGCCTTTCACTTTCGAGTTTGCTGTCAGTGCAGAGGCCTCTCCTGGTGGGGAAGTGGTGTAAGCGGGAGCATGCGGCTCCGCCGGCTCGGTTCCGATGGACGATCTGTCCGCCATGGTTGAAACAGAGTCAACCCGCAAACACCAACGAAACAACCACGACGGGAAGTAGGTAAAAAGGGAAGAAAAGGGGCACAAATTAGAAACAAGGGAGCAGGCGGAAGAAAGGCAGTCAAGGAGACACGCCGCCCGTCAAAGCTCCAAGGGGGGAAAGGATCAATTTCGGTGGATGGAGAGGAGGACGAGCGTTTGCGAAATGGTAAGAGGGATAACCTGGTCCAGAGCACTTGGTATTACTTTTTTTTCCCCTTCCCTTCCCTTACAAAATCTCTGGCATTCTGAAAAGAAAGAGAGAGAGAGAGAGAGAGAGACGAAATAATATAAGGCAGTACGGCATAGGTGGGGAACTCCCACACAGAGAAAAAGAAAAAAGCAAAGCTCGACGAGAATAGCTCAATGCGACTGAGAGACAGGAACAGGCAAGCCAAGTTGATATATTAAACAAGCATTGGCCGCCGGCATGGGACGGGCCAGAAGGGGGCTAATATGCGGCCATGTGTCAGGCTGCAGGGAGAGACAGGCACACACGCCCAATTGGGGAAATCAAATCTATGGACAGGCAGGAGAGTGAGGTGGTCGGGGCCCAGAGATGGCGGGCGAGGGACGGATACGAGGAAAGGGAGGCAATTGATGAGCAAGTGATTTGCATTCCCAATTTGAAAGGGCAAAAAAAAAAGAGAAAGAGAAAAAAAGGAGGGGACCCGTCTAGTTCTAGTTCTTGGGAAAGGCTGGGGATAGAATCATGTATATAGCAATGCGGGCATGAGCATAGCGTGGGAACATGGATGATGATGATGATGATGATGAAGAAGCTGAGGAGGAGGAGCGGTAGGAAGAGTAGGAGGAGATCATCTAACTAACTACTCATGAGTTGCAAGATGCCAAGGCAAGGGTATTTTGTGTCATTTTACCGGGGAGGGAGAGAGAGAGAAAGAGGAGAAGGGGAGGGGACGTTTGGGTTGAAGCCGGACGAAAAAAGATTAAAATTCGCAGCTCCAGGTAACTAACTAACTAACAGGGGGAGGCGAAAAAATGTGACGAGAATTGAAGGGAACAGGCTCCAAAAAAGAAAAGCAGAGTCAAAGGAAGGGAAAAAAGCAAAAGAGGGAAGGGAAGAGGAGATGGCAAGAGAGAGGAGGGAATAATTAGTTAATTGGCAAAACTGGAGGGCAAAAAAGCAAAAAAACCGGTGCCAATAACCTGAGCTTTGGGGGATGGGCGTTGCGGCGGGCGGGCGGTGGTGGTGGTGCAGGAAGGGAGAGGTCGTGGAGATAAAAAAGAACAGGAACAGTATCAAATTAAAAAGGAAAAAAAAAAAAAAAAAAAAAAAAAAAAAAAAAAAAAAAAAAAAAAAAAAAAAAAAAAAAAAAAAAAAAAAAAAAAAAAAAAAAAAAAAAAAAAAAAAAAAAAAAAAAAAAAAAAAAAAAAAAAAAAAAAAAAAAAAAAAAAAAAAAAAAAAAAAAAAAAAAAAAAAAAAAAAAAAAAAAAAAAAAAAAAAAAAAAAAAAAAAAAAAAAAAAAAAAAAAAAAAAAAAAAAAAAAAAAAAAAAAAAAAAAAAAAAAAAAAAAAAAAAAAAAAAAAAAAAAAAAAAAAAAAAAAAAAAAAAAAAAAAAAAAAAAAAAAAAAAAAAAAAAAAAAAAAAAAAAAAAAAAAAAAAAAAAAAAAAAAAAAAAAAAAAAAAAAAAAAAAAAAAAAAAAAAAAAAAAAAAAAAAAAAAAAAAAAAAAAAAAAAAAAAAAAAAAAAAAAAAAAAAAAAAAAAAAAAAAAAAAAAAAAAAAAAAAAAAAAAAAAAAAAAAAAAAAAAAAAAAAAAAAAAAAAAAAAAAAAAAAAAAAAAAAAAAAAAAAAAAAAAAAAAAAAAAAAAAAAAAAAAAAAAAAAAAAAAAAAAAAAAAAAAAAAAAAAAAAAAAAAAAAAAAAAAAAAAAAAAAAAAAAAAAAAAAAAAAAAAAAAAAAAAAAAAAAAAAAAAAAAAAAAAAAAAAAAAAAAAAAAAAAAAAAAAAAAAAAAAAAAAAAAAAAAAAAAAAAAAAAAAAAAAAAAAAAAAAAAAAAAAAAAAAAAAAAAAAAAAAAAAAAAAAAAAAAAAAAAAAAAAAAAAAAAAAAAAAAGGCAGGCTGCCAATATTAGTTAATAGTAGCTTCACCCAGCAGTATGTGGCAGGTGGTTAGCCGTTAACTAGTTGATTTAATCTAAAAGAGCTTTTTTGGCTGGAAGGGAGGAATTCAAAGTCTAGTTCAGGCGGGCGGGAAATAAGAAATTTTAATATGGAGGATCAGCAAGATCATCACGAAGTTGCTAGTTTACACGATTGCAAAGATATGCAGAAAAGAACTAGTTAGCTAACTGGACTAATATGACTTGAACTGGGGTGATGGGCGGCAACGTGAGCGGCCACGCGAGAGAAAGAAGACGGGCAGCAGATGGATCATTGGGGGGGGGGAAGCGAATCGGGCAGATGGCCAAGCTTTGTGCTCTGCTCCAATGGACCTGCGGTGAATACGGGCGGGCTGGTCAGTGCATGCATACATCCATGTGCAATGAGGGAAGGAAGATGGAAAGATAGAAAGATTTGAGGGCAATAATGAGAAGGCCAGGAAGAGAATGGCTCATGGACAGCGCTATTTATAGACGTAAATTCTGCATGTCATCTGAAAGCTGGAGACAACAAACAACAACATCACAGCCAACCAACTCACCCACTTGTCAGCTAACTACCAACCCAAAAAGACGAGACAAAACTATAGAAGACAAGACCCATTAACTTAGGTAACCAGTTAACTACTAGAAAAGGCGCGAGTTGAAGGGGACAAAGATGGAAAATGCCCATTCTGTTGCGTCCTTTGTGGCCTCCTTCCCTCGAGTTCCTTTCTTCCTTGACTAAAAGGGTGAGATGTCAACATCCCCCCTCCCCCCCTCTTCTTCCTATTAACTATTGAGAGGCTCTAGACCAGTCCATCCCGACTTGGCGCTTTCATGAACAAACAGCAACAGGAAAAAAAGGATAAGACGGACAGGCCACCCGGTCCATACAGGGAATGTGTTGTTTGATGGAGCTAATAAGATAGTTGTCAGGTAGTTGACTCGGAGAAAAGGACTCCCCAAGGCTAAAAAAGCAGGCCCAATATAGTCTCCAGCTTAGAGGTAGTTATTGTAAATAGTTAGGTTAGGTAGTTAGTTAGCTGTCTGTGGAATAACGTCTCCAATCTCCGTTTTATCTTGCAGTTGACTCGTTGTTAAACATCCCACAGTCAAATCGATAGTTAGCTGCTACATCTAGAGAGTTTGTTATGTAGATGCGCGCGGGGAGAGGGAGAGAGAGAGAGAGAGAGAGAGGGGCAGTAACTATCTTCGTCCAGCAGGTCTGTGACCTCATTTGCCCTTGACAGTGGAGCTTTCCTTCCGGCAACAAATAGCGCACTTGATAGTTCCCAAGATGGGGGTCCAATTTTCTCTGTATGTTTTCCCCATGGTTTTGAGTTTTGTGTCTCTAGATTATTGACAAGAAGCGCATATGCAGTAACTATGTAACTAAGACTGCAGCCTGAAGGGGAGGGGCTGTAATTTTTGTCAACTCAACAGAAGATCATCGCAGCAAGTCTAAATCAAAATGGAGGTCCAGAATCAATCACCCTTGGGCCAACTTAACTACACTAACTTAAATCATGGTTAGATGACTACAACTTGCCATATGGCAAAATGGACGCATGGTCCTCCTCCGAAAAAAGAAAACCGTGCCCGAAAACAGATTCCCGGTAGGGCCAGCAAACCACGAGAGGGGCCAGCTCTTTCTTTCCCTTATCTTATGGAGTAGTGTTGTTAACTTAGGGCTCAGCTGCCATTTCCGTCTTTCTCTCTCTCTTCTGTGGACTTGTGGTGGAGTGTGCCCGCCGCTTGCCCCCTTGCTACTAGCCCCCGGCCTGCAAACCAATAGCTCGGGTCCTAGATCAAACAAATGGCCCTTTTCTGCGACTTGGAGCTGTGTAATCTGTAGTTAACCATAACTACAGTCACTCCGCACTATAACTATAGCCAGCGGGGTCAACTAGTTAACTAGTCGGGGTTGACTCTTTTTTTTATTTTTGGCTTTGATTCCCTTGGTTCTCCAGGCAGAGGGGCCCTTTTTCTCTTTTGATTCATGCTCCAACAGAGTTCAATGGTCAACACTCAGCTTCTGGTCATAAGGCTTAAGCAATACATCGTGAATCCCGCGTGGGAAATGCAGCCCATATTCTAAGTGCCGATACGAAGGCTGCGCTCAACAAAAAGACAGCAATAATGCTTTTTGTTCTTTCTTTCTCTTTTTACCAGTAAAACTGATAACTGTATTGCAATATGCAAGAGGGAAGAAAGGAAACAAAAAAAGAAAGAGCCTTTCCATGCATTTTTCACCCAGGGTTTAAATTTTACTTCAAGAAGTTTGGGGCGCGCGGGGTTTTTAGAGCTCTTCATCTAGTTACACTCTCTGGCGCTTTTGTCCAAAAAAATAAAAAAAAATAAAAAAGGATGGAGCGCAGGCAAGAGGACCAGTATTTTCATTTCTTGATAGTAATAGGTAATTGATAATTGATAATTAATCTTTCCCTTGTTTTATGCCACCGGGGATCACCTGATTGCATCCCATCTTAGGCATTCCCTCAACAGGCCCTGATTAGTTGCTTTTTGCTCGGAAGCAGGAGCGTCCCTCCATGTCCACACGCTGGCAGGGGGGGATCTTACTGGGGGTTCAGGAGGGAGGTTGCTTTCCCAGGTTCTTCGGGCCACTCGGGGGCCGTTTTTTTTTTTCTTCTTTATTTTGATTCTCTGTGCAAGCAAGCCTTTTTAGCGCTATTACCAACTGGCATGTGCTAGTCCTGAGATTCACGGACTGTGGTAGTTAATATAACTACTTTCCTAGTTTGGATGTGTGAGTGTGTGAGAGAGTGAGAGAGAGTGTGTGAGAGAGAGAGATGATGCTGCTTTGCGGAATCATATCCCAGCATTCCGTGGCTGGGGGGGTTTCGGGGCCTTGTAATACCCCGCCAGGCAGCCCAGGCTCGTGGAACAGCAATTCTTGCTCCTTTGCTTTTTTTTATGTTTCACTCTCAAGGAACCGTTTTCCCTCTCTGGACGGAAGTAACTTACGATAGAAACCTTGCTTCGAGTTCCAGCAAGCTTGTTTCGGCCCTTCCGATACACCGGTATTCGCCCTGTCTAACCCGAGTAACTAGTTAGTTTAGTTACCTAATTATCGTGGCCACTGATCTATGATGCCTTGATGATTATTCCACGTCAGGTTCTCTCTACCAGATACCAGTTATCTCGTCGGGGAAGGATGGCTTCATTGCTTCTCCTCCTTCCGGTGTTTTGACTGTGTTCATTCGCCCATCTCCTGTTCTCCTTTTTTTCCCCTCTTCTTTTCCGCGTCCAACGAGGTCTCCCCCAAAAAAGCACGGCCGAACATTAAACCGGCTCATTGGGAGAAAATGGCTCTTTAATTAGTTAATTCGTTAGTTAACTAGTTAGTTAGTTACCCCACAGCGATCCCCACCAACTTTATTTAACCCTATGTCGCCCCCCCTCCAGTAATGACGACTAACCGAAGGGAGTCCCTTTTTTCATTCTTTTTTTTTTTATTATTTCTTCCTGATGACACCAGAATGCGCATGCCACGTCAAGGGTCCAGGGCAGGCCATTTGTATGTGTGAACTATTGAAGACAAAGTGGGCTATCAGGGACTTTTAAAGATCAACTCCGTATGCAGATAGTTAATATGGCAGCGAAGCTCGCCACCCCTGCCGGCTGCGTGAAAGGTTGGCTAGCATGGGCTCCGGGGGGGGAAAGCGGTCAGGGACTCAGGGAGTGACAAGAATACGCGGTTGCATAAGGCCAGGGAAATTTCATGTGTGAGGTGCCTTAGCTTCTGCTTTTATTAGCTTCGGCAACCTCCCGCCGAAGCTGTTCACGGGTAGTTAACTAGGGACTCCGTTCTACTGTTCACGTCGACGGAGTGCTTTATTCGCATGCTACTTACTGCCTTGTTGATCCCCTTCTCAAGCAACTCTGGGGATCCTGAGTCTCTCCATCCGGATCACAAGGAGATAAAACCAATTGAAGTGATTTGGTAGGCAGGCTATCAACATGCAAGCCCCTTGGCTGCATTGACTAGTTATCGGCCACTTCTCCGATAAGGTCTTGAATGAGGCTGTTGTGGCTGAGCTCTCTGCAGGACCGAATGCAGAGACAACCTTCCTTCTTGACAAACCTTCCCATATGGGCAGAATTGAAGCATCGCCACTGGAAAGAATCTCGATTTTTTTATTACTTATTTTTTTTTTCAATCTCAATTCTATCATGCAATTGCATTCTCATGGCACCTGACCTGGGCTGTCTGTTCTATTTTCGCCAACCATCCCAAACAATTTTCTCGATCACGAAAGCATAGTTACCTATGTTAGCCCCCGAACGAACGCATGCAAGCGCTGATCCAGGGCACACTACACACACTACACACTTTGCTACATAACTACTATGCTTTAGATGTATATGTCCGACTTATCCGAGCTGCCTTGCTTATTTTTCTGTGGTGTCGCCCCCGGACGCCGGATTTAATCGGCCACCTCCAAGCGAGACGTTGAAAATACGGCGAGGGCACGCTAGGGAACACTTGGTCGGACAACCAGGTATGCTTCGCATAATGCCTGTTATCCTATCCAGTTGCACCACGATCGAATGTGGTGCCTTTGGCGTTTGGGGGCCAAACACAGTCGCATATCTCGACTTGCAGACCAGCGTCTCCAGGAGTGTAAAAACTGGCTCAATGTTACAAGAAAAGAGCCCAGCAGTATATTCTCATAATGTAGCTCTCTTTAAACCCCATGCCGGTCTACCCTTTTTTCGCCGGATTTTACAAAAGAGGGAAAACAGACACCTTGCCAGTGAATTGAAGAACCCGGCCGCAAAGCCCACCCGGTATATATATATGGTTTCCGGACCCCAATACAACATCAGATTGACATTCATATGCCAGAAAAATTGGTATGGGTGAAGCGCGGAGACATATCAGACACATAAGCTCCGTATGCAAGCCAAGCTGTAGTCATCCGAGACCCGTGGCCTGCCATTGCTTGTAATGATGTGGGCAGTTGTAATCGAACTCGATTGCTGGATAACCAGTTCAAGCAATCTAGGCCGAACTGCAATATGCGGGTCGTCCCATTGTTAGTGGCACAATCCAAAGTGGCCAAAGTGGTTCGGTGGGAAACGGGGGGGGGCAATATATGTAGCTGCCAATGAATGCAAGTTATGTATATATGTACAAGTGCGTAGTGTATGTAGCACCAACATTTGAGGTGTAAGGGGTCACTTCGCGTGGCTTCCTCGTGTCAGTCAAACGGAGATGCTGCCGCACTTTTGTAGATCGGACGATCCATACGGGCTTTTTCCTCCGCAGGATATCCCGAAATTGCTTTTGCGTTTTCGGCGGTTCCCTGTGGCAAATATAGACAAGAATAGTTACTTCTTAAGAAGGTGAATGATCGCGAACGTGAAATATAAACAAGGCGGTGAGAGAAACGAGAAAAACCTCGTGTCGAGAAAAAAAAAAAAAGGGCACGTCATAAGGTACGTCGGAAAGGGAGGCCAAAAAAAGGATCCTTGAAAGAGCTCAAGAAGCTTGCCAGTGCACAGGGAGAAAGAAAGGCAAAAAATTGCACATGGCCTATTGGCTAATAGAATAGTGAAAATGTCCCCCCATTCCCGCTTCGCCGATGGAGAGGACATCAACCAGGGAAAACTCGAACGCTTTCTGTTGTTCAACTGGCCATCTGGAAAGGGATAGGCGGTCTAGAATACCAGGGAGCGAAAGCATCATTTTTTGACATGGCGTGTCTATCAGCAGCATGATTTAGCTCCTTCAACTAAAGGACACGGCCGTGCGTATGTAAATCATACTCCGCATGCACAGTTGAGAGGGGTAAAAAAGAAATAATATTTCCTGAAAAGCAAAAAGGGGCTGTGGCCCATGCTGTAGACTCTTGGACAGTAACAACTGTGTCCAGCAGCTAACTCGTCAGTCAATCTATTCGCTAGATCAGAAGGGCAGATAGCAGCTAGAAATGGAGTACTCAACACTCTGCTCTGCGCCAATTTTTGTTTCCAGCACGGTGAGGATATCTACTGTGAAAGGAAATTTTTTGATTTGCAGTTCAAATCCAAGATTTCTGTACTCCATAGTTGAGCTAACTAACTAGTTAACGAACTAGCGTATAAGCTGCCAAGGAGACCCGCACGGCAACGCGATCATCACCCTTTTTGCCTGGCAAATCAGCTCAGTCTTAACTGCAAACTCTCGCAGAAGAGAGGTTGTTCACCTTCCTGCAAGGTCCGGATAAGAGACAGGATTCCAAACAGCCAAGGAATTCAGAAGATGCGCGATATGCAAACACGGGAGAGCTTTTTCGCAAGCTTTGTTCCCTGTCCGATCAACAGCGAGCATGCTTTAACTGATAGCTGCCAGAAAAGACACTAAGTTAAGTGACAGGTTCAGGCTCAAAAAGCTGCCCATTTCTGGGACTCGCGACACAGTTATATATCTGGTAGGTCATTCTCAAGGGCCCTTGGTCTCAGTCAATTTCCCAATTTAACTACTTTCGTCTCTTCAGATAAAACCAACGACTGCCTGTACCGTGCTTTTGTTCGGATATCTTTACGCTCTTATCTCCTTTATGTGAGGGGTACAAATGGACGCCAATGACTCGTACGTAACTAGTCTAGGGGCCTAATGCAGGGGCGAGCGGAGGACGACAACCGTGATACTCTTTCTCGATGACAGGGCTGCCTGTTGAAAAAACCTATGGCTCCTCCATAGTTGCAGTCTTCTGACTTGTGAAAGACGTTCTCGCCGACATCCCGCATTTCGCTGTCGGGAACGTTTCCCCTGATTTTTATATCCTAACACTGGGGTCTGACTGGCTATCAGGGATTTCTGCTTGTCTCAAGAAGGTCATACGTTCATGGGACATGTTACAAGGAATGGATGCTCTTGTGGATGTGTCTGTGCTGACGGTCAGAAAGGTGAAGAGAACTTTACAAAACCTTGTTGATTCCAGCTATAAACACCCCATAACTACCTACCTAGCCATGTGGTTTGAGCCAGGTCATGGTGTCATACCCTTTCTCTCAAGTATGCACAGAGTACATACACCCTGGTCTATATACGGAATATTCTATGACGCTATTGCAATTTCTTTCACAGAACGTGCTTGACTAGCCAATCACACTTGCAAAAGGGCGCAACTGATGGGGTGGATGGCCGAGCAATAAAGCGGCTGTCCTCCAGTAGGTGTCTCTTGCTGATAGGGAATCCCTTTTCCCTTGGACGGGGTGATATCTGTGGGCTTATTATATGGGCTGCTAAGAACTAGGGACGTAGATATTCAGTACATTTTACATGGATCGGCAGTCAGGAGGGTGGCCATGGGGCTTTGAGAGCAGATGCTCACTCTGAGACCATGTGCAAATTGTTATTGAAGAATGAAATGACTCGATGGGAGTCCCCATATTAAGGACAAACCGTTGATTTGTTTAACAGAAAGTTATCTTCACGATGGATGACGGGAGGCAAGTCATTGGCAAAGTTCCAAATCCAAATGCTGGCACGCCGCATTTTACGACTGCGAGTGAAGTTGCTACCATGGACTTTGTAAGTCTTGATAATTGATACCGCGCAACTCTCTGCGTTAATTGTCTACAGTAGATGCGATCTGTTCGTAAAACACCTGCACCGCGAGTTTACGCATGGAACTCCAGGGTTGATGATAGCAACACTGTGGGAGCTGAGTTCATTATTATGGAAAAGCTTCAAGGTATCCCACTGGCAAAAGTTTGGCGACGATTGCAGCAGACAGACAAGCTGAAAGTTCTCTTCAAAGCCTTTGACTATCAAAGGGCACGGGTCATCAACTGCATTTTCTCGACTTGGAAGTCTTTACCATGCAGACGATATAGAAACACCACCTGCAGAGTATCTCTACATTGAGAAAGATGGAAAACGTGTTCAAAACCTGAAATTCACTGTTGGTCCAGCTGCAAACTATGAGTAGTTTGAGAATGGCCGCGGCAATGTCGGCTGTGATCGGGGTCCATGTAGGTTTACACCTTGTCGGCAGTGCCAGGAGGTGGCTAACATGTAAGTGCAAAAAGGAATACTGCTCTGGAGTACAGGAGAACAATTGGTTGTCGAGAAATCCAAACTATTGAGACATTGCAACATTTTCCCAAGCAGATGTTGATCATGTATGGACCAGGGCTCTATCAACCCACTCCCAAGAAAAGGTTGGCAGCAATGGAGCCCTACATAAAGGTTCTTGAGGTCTTTTTGCCAAAAGACCCAGTTCTTCTGAAAGGTCATCTCTGGCACAATGATTTCCATGATGAGAACATATTTGTGAATCCTGAGAACTTGAGATCACTGGAATTTTAGCCTGGCAATCAAGTCACATAGCTCCATTATTTGACCATGTTTTGGATCCTTTGTTCCTGGACTACCAAGGACCGGACGTTGGTGACAACCTCGAAGCACCCGAGTTGCCAGATAAATTTACGTCATTGAAGTGGGAGGAAAAGGCAGCAGCGCGCGACCTCTTTCTGGACAAGGGGTTAACAGTTGCATGGCGCCGTTTAGTCAAAAAGAAGAATCCAAATCAATACAGTGGAATCATGTTTAGGGATACTCCTATCGGGGTATCACTCGAGGTGGCGCGTCGTATCTTTGAAGTCAGAGAAGCCAATTTCCGCGCTTCTGCTGTTGGATACCAAGGACGACTGGCAGAATCAGGAACCCGGTTCAGGTGCAAACGCGGTTCCGTTTCCATTTGACATGACGAATTTCGAAGTCGCAGAGATTGAAGAGGACGCTGAGGTTGCAGAATGTGGCATGGAAATCATGGCGGATATTCGATAGGGATTGGGAAGGTTGTGGCCCGAGAAAGGTGTTGCAAAGCACGAGAATTACGAGGAAGTCAAGGCGAATTTCGAGGGATCAAAAACGTACTTATGGAGCAGTGTTACGTTCAGACGCCAGAAGCCAGAGCTACTTTCGAGCGTTACTGGCCATTTGGGGATTAGAATCATTTTGGCAGTTGACTGGAGTAGGGTTTGGTTTGGTGTTCAGGTTGATTATTTTCAAGAACCTATTTGCTTGATAGAGTCGCAGTGTGGAGTTTGCAGTTGGGACGATTTAAGACCTCTCTCCATTCATAGCGGCCGGAATGTTACGGGATTTCTAATCCTATAGCGAACCTCGAGCGTCTGTAAAAGTACGGGCCAGTACACTAGTTGCCGATTTCAATAGATAGCCACCATCTCCTCCCATCCAAGACTACCTGACCACCTCGTAGGGCTGCATATTGGAAGGGAGCGTTGCAAGCGGGTAGTGACGTATGTACATAACTCCATAACTTAGTTATGGCGTCGACAAGAGGTCTGGTTACATAGAGGTGTACCCAATCTGGTGGGGCATCCCATGGTAAGTGCAACAGAGCATTTTCTCAGTTGACTCTGATTCTCGAAAATCCCTTTCCTGGTGGGTTGTTTTCCGCACGTTGAAGCTTCTGGTTCGCCATGGCGGATTCCATCCTGGACGATATCTCCCACCGGAGATACAACATCCTCCGGGGAACGCATGTCCTCGTGTCGCCTCATCGAACCAAGAGACCGTGGCAGTGAGTGTGCTTGTTTCTTACCTCTGGTGTTGATCTGATGCTGATGCAATAGTGCTTTGCTAGAGGCCAGCAGGAATCTCCGTCTAAGACTCTCTTGCCCACATATGACCCTGCGTGCTACCTGTGCCCTGGCAACAAGCGAGCGCAGGGGAACGAAAATCCCCAGTATACGAAGACCTTTGTCTTTGTGAACGATTTTAGCGCAGTGAAAGAGGAGCAGCCGGACTATCAACCCCGAGAGAACAGTAATGGTGTGTTTCACGCTGGCACTTTAACCCTTTCCGTATTGTCTGGGTTCTGACCGAGAATCTTAGATCTGGCGACTACTTTTCTCAAAGCAGAAGCAGTGACAGGAAGATGCTACGTCCTCACCTTCTCCGCAAGCCACAATCTCACTTTGGCTGATCTTCCCCCGAGCGAGATAACTCCTATAGTCAATGCCTGGACCGACATTTATGCCAGCCATCTTCCACTCCATTCGCCTCTTGTAGCGCGCGCACAAGCCATACTCCCACCCGACTCCCCCGCATTGCAACTTCCAAAAGCGAACCATCAGTATCGCTATATGCAAATATTTGAGAACAAGGGGCCTGCTATGGGATGTTCCAACCCCCATCCGCACGGCCAAATCTGGACCACAAGCTCGTTGCCAGAAGAGCCATACCAGGAACTCGAACAACTTAAGAAATATCGTCGAGAAAAGAAAGGTAGGCACATGCTTGAAGACTACGTTTCAATCGAACAAGAGAAACAAGATAGAGTGGTGTTCGAAAACGAGACGTTCTTGGCCTTGTGTCCCTGGTGGGCGATATGGCCATTCGAAACAATGATCATTAGCAAAAAGCATAAACGCTCGCTTGTGGACCTGACCATGCATGAAAGGGAGCATCTCGCAGAGGCAATCGCGGAAATCACAAGGAGGTATGATAACCTTTTCGAAACACATTTTCCGTACAGTATGGGGATACACCAAGCTCCACTGGATGGAACAGATGAAGAACTGGAATCTTCTCACTTGCATATACATTTCTGTCCACCTCTGCTGAGAAGTGCGACGGTAAGAAAATTTTTGGTTGGGTAAGTTCTGAGCTTCTCGAGCAAATGGTTCATCAGGAAAATCCTTTTGCTAATTGGAAACCTACCTAGGTATGAGCTGCTGGCTGAGCCTCAGCGCGATATCACTCCAGAGCAGGCAGCGTCCAAACTAAGAGCCTGTGGAGGTCAATTGTACCGGAAATCAGTAGACGGGGCTGCGAATGGATAAATAAAGGTTTGGTGAATCAAGGAAACGCTGCTTATAACGGTTTTTGCAGGTAGACAAAAGAATTAGATGCCAACAATTGCAAACCCCCCCAACGGAATAATTACCTTTTATTACTCTCAGTAATGATCTTAGAAATATAATCTCATTTAGGAAACATGGGTATCACCCGCGTAAGCGTCAAATATAAACCGAAATTCCTCCCCCAAGCCTCAAGAGCCGGCGGTAATATAAAGCATTTATCATCCTGTCCGTTCCCAGGCTTTCCTTTCTATCGCCATTTGGGGCACTTTCTTTGATCATCACTTCGCATACCACCCCCTCTGCGAGACCATCCACGCGAAACTCGCACTGGCCACCATCAACGGGCTCAAAAATCTGCCTTTTGCTTTCGCGGTGCCAAACACCAACCACTCACTCACAAAATGAGCTAACGCGATCCCGTACGTCCATATGGCCACATCGTACAATTGCTGATTAGAGATATGATATGCTGTATAGAAACGGATGACGGACGACAGGAAGGTCCAGGTGCCAAATTTACGCGAGGAGAGGCCAGTGACGGGCCCGGCGGCATAGAGTTGCCCGGTGTAAGTTGGACTAATGTACGCCTGGAAGGTATTGAGGGCTGAGACGACGGAGACCTGTTCGACAATTCTGAGTTAGTTTATTGTTCTGCTTTGCGAGGTTTGCTGGTTACTGGGCGTCCAAATGTCTGGGTGTTCTGGGAGCTTACGAGGAGCAGCCACTTGGGGAGGTAACCCTCGTGTTGGGGCAGGTAAGAGGAAAAGGACATTATGCAGCAGCCTAAACGAAGAGATCCGGCGTTCTCAATCGAGGGAAACTATTCAATGACGATTGTAGAGTCCGCAAATTGAATTTTTTGGCTTTGAGAAGTGTTCCCTTTGGTCGGAAAGTTGTATGCTGGGTTCGGAAGTTCAAGGGGGAAGCTAGAAGGAAAAAAGGTTTCCCCAAGACACGACAAAACACAACGAGCTAAATAATAAAAGGAAACCCAAAAGCCCTCAACATTTCCGAGCTCCCCGAGCGCCTTTTCTTCTTTCCCAATAGCCCACTCCTTTATTGTCGACATTATGTCTCCTATAACG
Organism: Amauroascus niger; assembly: GCA_001430945.1. Lineage (NCBI taxonomy): Eukaryota > Fungi > Ascomycota > Eurotiomycetes > Onygenales > Onygenaceae > Amauroascus > Amauroascus niger. The sequence continues at coordinate 39,580 of LJPK01001564.1, forward strand.
ATTAAAGGCTGTGCCTTTTCCAGCCGTCTCGACGGTCTGAATCTGGACATTTCGTCATGCCAGGCGGTTGCAGCAGCTGCGGTCTTCGCAGTAGGAGGCCTGTTCCTCCTCAGCAAGGGTCTTAGCTTTCTTCGAGCTCTTTTCAGCATCTTCGTGCTCCCGGGAAAGTCGGTATGTAAACAGCAAAGAGGAATGTTAGATTCGCGAGGGTGCTAACGTACTTTTATTCGCATATAGTTGACCAGCTTTGGCCCAAAGGGTAGTTGGGCCCTCGTCACGGGCGCCTCTGATGGCATTGGCAAGGAATACGCCTTGCAGATTGCCCGAAAGGGTTACAACATCATCCTCGTTTCACGGTCCGAGTCAAAGCTCTCCGCCGTGGCCTCCGATATCACCTCCGCCAATCCCAAAATCATGACCAAAACCGTGTCAATGGATTTCTCGCAAAACAACGACGAAGATTACGAGAAGTTGAAGGATGCTATCAGTGGTCTGGACATCTCTATCCTGATCAACAACGTGGGACGGAGTCACAACATTCCCGTGCCATTCGTCCAGACTCCAGCAAAGGAGATGGAGGACATCATCGCCATCAACTGTCTCGGCACACTGCGCGTCACGCAGCTCGTTGCGCCTGGCATGATGCAACGAAAACGCGGTTTAATTCTTACAATGGGTTCATTCGGCGGCCTCTTCCCTACTCCTCTACTCGCCACATACTCTGGTAGCAAAGCGTTCCTGCAGCATTGGTCTACTGCGCTGGCCTCCGAACTGGAGCCACATAATGTTCACGTGCAATTCGTTCTCAGCTACCTCGTTACTTCCGCCATGTCCAAGGTCCGCAAGGCTTCAATGACGATCCCGAATCCCAAGTCCTTTGTTCAATCAACACTCAACCATCTGGGACGTAGTGGGGGATTGTCTTCGTACTCATATACCTCTGTGCCTTACTGGAGTCATGGGCTCATGGCGTGGGGGGTCACCTCTTTCCTTGGTGCGATGAGCAAGACTGTGCTTGGAATCAATAAGTCCATGCATGAATCTATCCGGACGCGCGCGCTGCGCAAAGCGGAGCGAGAGAGTGGGAAGAAATCACGGTAGATCCTTTGTATAATTGGCCCTAGAATTTGCTTTCAATGTTGTTCCTCTTACCTGTAGCGCAAGCCTAGAGGGGGGAAAAAAAGTTCAAAGAGAAGCTATGATGAATCCGTACAATTCATTCTATTTCATGATAGTGATGTCGTACTGTGTATGTACATACAATAATCCTATACATGTATCAAGAAAGGATCGTGTATAACCAACTCTCATCCTTCGTGATGATAAACTTGTGATGAGAACAACCAAGCAATCGCTAGGACTCCCACAGGCAATCCTATGATGAAATTTGAAATCCAAATGAATTCCTCTACCACAAAACCCCGTGCGCAAAAGTTGTGTAAGCCAATTCCCTCTTGAAGCTGATTTATCATTTTTAGAAGGTGGTTGGTCCAAACCTTTTGGTCTTACCATTGCGTCATAGGTTCATTATTGACGCCCAAAACAACTTCAAAGCGGCAGGATTGCCGCTCCCTATGATTTCAAGAGTATAACTACCCAACCAAGGCCGAATGACGACAAAAGAATAACTACATAGTTAACTAGTTCCCCAGGATCCCTGGCTTTGATAGGGCGAAAAATTGCACGGACATTGGCGATCTCGCTCATGCTTGTCATTGTTTGTTGTGTTTGCACCATGCAAGATTCTGTGGAGAAGAGAAGCATGCTGGTATGAGGTAGTGAACGACGGAGCACATACATAACCCATAGTTACTCCAGTGCACACACACACAAGCTTGATGCCCAGTTGAGTTGGCGAGCAATCCTAATTCACCTCCGATGCTGATGTGACTGCAACCAGGCGGAATTAAGATCGTTTTCGACTAAAGGTTTCTGAAGCTCTGAACTATACCATGAGTGAAGACAAGAGTTTGAAGGCCTGCACCAACAGCCAGAATCAAAGACGTGAAGTGAGAAAGAAAATTATACCAACCACGGCACTCTCTTTCTCCAATATATCCAAGAGAAGGTCTGCATTGGGTGGTTGGTCAGTGATGATAAGTCGGATTCTGCTTGCCCATTCACGTGGTACAATATTCACGTTACAACCCTTGTGATGATTGTAACAATTATGATATGCTATCATAAATAAACAGAGATTCGCGGTATTGAAGACAAGACCTTATAAAGGCCCTTTTTCTTTGCATCAGTGAATGTTTCTTCATGACTCATGCTGAGTATTTCTTTGATGCTGGTCCCATCTCCACTGTCCCTGTCTATTTGAAGGTGGGCCTGGAACGTAGTGCTGTCGGTTGGCTGGAAAATGAGTGCCCAGAAGAACTTTCAAGATAAAATAAAAATGAACTTGGGTGTCAGTATGTTTGTGGCCAGGATAAAGATCTGATCTGTTGAACTGGCTGCTGTGGTGACTCCAGGCACGCATGTAACGATTCCAGGTGGAGCGAGACCATATATGAGCGGTTGTGATACGTACTTTTAAGAGGAATGATTCAAGAGATTCCTGAAAAGAATAGCTTCCCTAACAAAGTCTTGTTTTTCGGGCTCAAGTTAAAAAGGCTTGAAAACTAGCGATTTTGTACCGCGGTTGTCACAGTTCGTCCTAACCTAGCGCCCAAGTTAGTTAACTACTCTTGAACCATGGTGCTGGGTTGGATAGATCCCGTTCCCGCCCACATCTTGATATGAAGAACGTATATCAATCTAGACCCGACAAAGCGGCTGGTATGATCTCCGCATACCATCTGCGGGTCAAAACACTGTCTGGAAATGTGGGAGTGACAATGCACGGCCAGGGTAAGGGCACCGACTCACCAAGTCACGTTTGAGGACATTCATCTGCCTGCACAACTGGAAAATAGAGTTGGGCGCCTGAGGGAGGTCCCCCACAGTATCTCGCAGAAAAACCAAAAACAACCCACTAACAAGGGCAGATTCGGAACTCAGTCTCCACATCGCACAAAAGTAGAGACTTTGGTGGTATTTTGTATTTTGGATACAGTAGTAGTACAACGTCGCTCGTGGGACAACCTCGTTGCCTCCGCAGCATTTTGCCATTTGTCGTATTTCCCGAATTGCGGTGAAGAAAGTCTTTCTTTGCACCCTAGGCCAAATTGACCAATGTGCGGGATTTGAAAAGTCTCCTCTGCCAGCATCCTTTAGTTTAGCGCAGTCAAGATTTTAATCTTCTTGCATCGAAGCGCCAGCGGAGGTTAGACATCGGATAGGAGGAAGCTGGTACAATCTTTGCCGTGAGAATTTACGCCGCAAGATGATGGATCCATTCTCGAAGTTGGGTGCCATCCACCTAGACCTGGCTTGATCGATGACGTCTTCCCCTCGATTTTTGATTATCATACGGAGTACGGAGTACTCCTGTTCCAAATGGCTTTGGCCATGTTGACTAGTTATATCAACGTCAGAAATCTTAAATTTTTAGATTAGATCGATCCAAGAGAAAACGATAAATGCCAACGTGTTGTGTCATGGCTTGGGACCCGTACGACACCCGGACCGTAGCCCAAACAAGGCCAGGCTCAAGCCTCAATATCATCACTGAAAAGTAGGAAACTTTGGTGAGATTTCCAAAGAAGGTTGCCAAGTGTACCTAAAGAGCATACTCCATCATCAATCCAGTTGATAACCGAGACTATCAACTGGTATAAACAGGCAACGTTTGGTCTTCAAAGCTGACTAAATGTCGTTCTTGAGCCACACAGGTTGACTTTACTTGCATTATATTTTGCCGGATGATTCATTCCCGGGTAAAGTCGACAGTATAAACCAAATAGTGAGTGAAAGTCGCAATCAGGAGCCAGTCACTGGCCATCAAATACCGAATATCGAGAGAAACGTCTGCCCTGAAACTTGATTTTCAGTCACAACAAGTATGTACAGGCGAAACATAGTGGTCTGCGATATTTTTCTCTCGGGGTTTCTGGGTGGAACATCTGATGCAATCTAATCCGGCCCATGCGATTCAAACGGATCAGGGATCTATGGGCATGGAGCGCATTTTTCCTCGCTTTCTTCTCGTCAACCTGAAAGTTAACTGCTAGAAATGACTTTCCCGGGGGA